>CAJUWN010002066.1:0-27651 GCA_910589765.1 Avena atlantica
TATTCAAGATTAATACTTCACAAATTCGTCCATAGCTTAATATGGTGTTGCGGACACCTCTATTTTGGGCCAGGCCCATGTATTTTTCATAGGATTTTAAATAGCCACTTTTTAGAGTCCGTATTTGAGGAGAGAAGGACTTCTAGGGTTGGATTCGGCCACCACTTCTATGGCTGGACGAAACCCTACCTTTTCCTCCTTAAAGTTAGCCATCATAGCAACTTCGCCAAGGCTCGAGCGTCGCAGAGGCCTCTTGTACTTCGCACCTATATAGGATCCCACCTTTTCAGTAAAGCTTTCATCTTAATCCGCAATATCTTGATTGCAATATTAGTTCTTACTTGTTCTCGATTTCAGGTAGGAATTAAGACCCTCGCTGGTCAGGCTGATCGTGTTTCCGCAGGATCGGTAACCTCCAGGAGATTGGCCTAGCGATTGCATTGGCGCTCGTGCTCGCACGTGTATTCGGATCGTCAAGCCCGAACTCCACCAAATTGACTATCACCATCTTATCGAAAGATCGGACACCTTTGCCCTATCAAAATCTTACCCATTTCCTACCGATTCGGCAGGAATTTGTCTTTTTTTCACGAGGGATGGACGAAAAGGTTTGAGATACCCAGGTTGGAAAAATTGTACATTCAATATGGTCTAGTATTTTTAAAAAATATGGTATTATCATTTTCAGACTTCATTTTGGTGGTTGCTTCACAAAACACCCCGTTTTTTGCACTGAAAAATAAAAAATGGCTTTTCGGTGTGACAAAAAGGAAAACTTCCTCCTGCAACATTGTTCGCCATCTCATGATACACATGCGTGCACAGTATGAGCACATTATGTCAAACTGTACCGCGATTCTAGCAATAACATTGGTCATTTGACCTGAAATCCAGAAAACCTCGATTGAGATAGGTCATTTTATGAAGGGTTTTTAGACATAATTAATATACCAAGTTTGGTATTTTTCCATGCAACTATACACCACACGAAGGTTTTGCATTGTTTTGATCGTTTTTGAATTTTTTATGTCTGTTTCAAACTATCGTCAAACTTTCTAAATCGAGGGGCATGAAGATTCTTAGTTCGGGGCTGAGCCTCACTAAACTTGCATTAGATCTCTGATGAAATAGCATATTGTGAACGTAAAAATGACTTTTTCAAAATATCATGAGCATCATATCATGTACCTGTAGTTCAAATCTAACTCATTTCCTACCGGTTCGCTAGGAATTTGTCTTTTTCACGAGGGGTGGATGAAAATGTTTGAAATACCCAGGTTGGAAAATTGTCCATTCAACATGGACTACTATTTTTGAAAAATGGTAGTATCATCATTTGAAACTTTTATTTGGTGGTTGCTTCACAAAACACCCCTTTTTTGCACTCGGAAAATGAAAAATATGTTATACAAAAGTATTTCTATTTTATATAGTTTTTTAAACAAAAATATGTAATATTTGAGTTTATATAGATAGATATTTTTTTTGCAAATTTTGATATTTATATGTATTTTTCTGAATTTAAATGATTTAGTTATGATTTTTCTAAGATTAATGTGGCAAAAAGAAAAATAGCTACGCTGACGACTTGCCGTCGGCGTAGACTTAACGCCATTACTCTGATGTTAGTCTAATAGGCTATGCCAACGGTCCCATTTACGGCTACCATCGGCCAGTTATCCTAAGCCGACGGTAAAACTGGGCCGATAGCCCCGACATTTTGCAGTCTATGTATAAAAAGTCGTCGGCCTATCTAGTTATTCCCGTAGTGTTTCCTACATTTGGAAATATAAGATATTTTAGATTTGTGAGCGAGTAGGATATAAATAATTGCTATCTAATACTCCACAAATATATTTCTAACTGATTTCACATCCTTCCCCGAAAGCACTAAAGGTAAAGATAATGTCAACTACAAGCCACTTGTTGAGAGCTAGCTAGCTAGTGCAATAATTCGATGGATGGACATTGGAACCCACTCAAATTAGCCAAGAGCCCAAGACCTTTCACGTCAATGACCGGTCGTCCTACCGGCCCGACCTGCAGGGCAACTTTTCATGGTGGTACTGCATGCGCATTGTTCGATCTATGACAACTTACAACCATATATTTTATAGGATAGGAATTGGACGTATGTTCAGTTATAGATCCCATCAAGAAAATTGAACTCGTTGTGGCCGTTAACTCAAACAAGCCATTACCATTTTACAAACTCGCAGTTGAAGCTAACTTGAGCCTTGGCACTTGGCAGGATCCGCTGTGGGTGCACAGCTAGCATTCAGGGAAACACGCCACGTGAACATACAGTGTGTCGTTTCTTTATTATTTCCTTTCCTTGCAAAACAATCATGTCGATCCGAGCCACGTAGTACTTACATCCGAAACTATAATCATGATGATATGGTACAGAGAAAAAGAATGCAACCGAAATACCAAAAAAAAAAGCTATGCCAACAACGCCCATACGGGGCCGTTGCGTGTCGCCGGCGGCCGGCGAGACGCGCGTACGTACGAGCCCCCGTTCTTCTCCTCACTCACCTGACAGCGCCACTCCACCACCTGATTATTCCGTTACCTCCCTTCGCACGCACTCCACCGCCTGCCCACCAGACAAAAAAGCCACACATCTCGCTTAATGCTTCTCCTCCTCCTCGGTCGTACGTCCTCCTGATCTTAGCTGGCAACAATGTCGATCGACCTCTAATAATCCCCCTCGAATCATTCTCGAGGAGCACGTACGTAGGGGTTAATCAGTTTGGTATCCTGCAGTTGTTGCGGATCTCGCCGTTGGACCCCGTGAGCGGCGGCTGATGTTGCCCATCTTGATCATGGCGGTGACGAAGTCGGCCGAGAATGCGCCGCCGTTGCCCGCGTACTGCTGCGCGATGGAGTCGACGGGCCCGCCGTTGAAGAGCTCCTGGTCCGAGTGCAGGAGGCCGAAGCGGCTGAGCAGGTTGCGGTAGTAGCCGTTGTCGAAGCGAACGGAGCTGAAGGCGTCGAGCGGGGCCAGGTTGCCGTCGGTGCCGCCGCTCTGCGGGCCGCACACCTGGCGCCGCCGCGTCGCGAACCCGGCGTTGATGTTGGTGTCGTTGTAGACGCGCGACCGGAAGCTGGCGCACCGCGCCGCGCCGATGGTGTGCGCGCCCGACAGCGCCACCATGTCGCGGGAGTCGAGGCCCTTGGAGGCGAATGCGGAGATGAGCGTGGCCGCGCTGGAGGACGGCGAGGGGAGGTTGCTGTTCGCCGCCGCCTGCGTGGTGGTGCGCGCGTCGCGACGGCCCAGCGGCACCGCCCACGTCGGACCGCCCAGCTGCACACCGCACAAATAATGTCGATCGAAGGGGTTAGCCGATATATATGGTAAGAATCAGACAAGTACTATGAAGAGTAACTCTGAATGGGCGTATTGTCAGAACAGTCGTAGTCGTTTCATGCGTACACTACAACAAAATGTACCGACGGCCGGACTCGCTAGCTGAGAAGATCGATCAAGCTACCAACACATCGCGCAAGTGCAACAACCTCACTGCTTACTAGCTGTAGTAAGCGGTTGTCCGTGCGGCCGAGTACGGCCCCATGTGTCAAAAAGCATGTGCTGACTAGTTTGTCGCGCAATAATGCTATGTCTACGGAGCGCGTGCGTTGTTAAAAATGTAGAGAGAGAGAGAGAGGGGCCTTTTCGGACAGCTAGTTCGTTGTACGGTGTGTCGGCAGACGCACGTCAATCTGGTCTGTATATGTTTTTCACCGGGACATATATACTGCTACTATGTGCATGGTAAACTTTAAAGAAATTATATATTACCAGGTTGACGCCATCGCGCGCGGCGACGGCGAGGATGTCGGCGCAGGAGACGGTGCCGGGGTTGCAAGCGGCGTCGACCCTGGACTTGATGGCGTCGATGACCTCGAAGCCGCGCAGCGAGTTGACGTTGGGCCCGGCGTTCTTCTCCCCCGTCAGCGTCGACGAGTCGTCCAGGAGCACAGACCCGTCGCAGCCCTGCGCGAGGCAACCGATCCATATGAGTATGAATGTATGATGCCCATTTCAGAGCTCAGAACATATGCAGGGTAGCAGAGTACGTACGTTGACGAAGCAGTCGTGGAAGAAGAGGCGGAGGATGGAGGCGCCCATCCGGGGCTCCTGCTGGACGGCCGACACCATCCCGGACCGCACGATGGACTCCAGGCTCGCGCAGCTGCCGCTGTAGAAGGACGTCGAGAGCTGCGCTACGGCGGGCGGGCGCGAGCAGCGCGGCGACGGTGGCCAGCACCACCGCGGCCATGGCCGTAGCTCTAATACGACCCAACATCAAGGCAGCTGCCATTGCAATCGAGCTCGCTCGCTCGCTTCTATAGCAGGAGTAGCACAACTAGACCTCCCCCAATTCGCTCCTAGCTTCCCCAATTCCGTTTTGAGTTTGGAGCAGTGGGCAGTGGTACCACCTCTATCTAAGGCCGCGGCCGCCCGTGAACTATATAGTGTGTCCATTCTCGCGCGCGGTTGTTGCCAGGAGACTCGGGAAGGAAGAATTAACTGCTCGTCACGGGGAGGGGCCGTCCGCGCAAGTTGTAACCAGGATATATATCCCGTCGCCGGCCGGGCCATTCCGTTCGTGACAGCTCTTAACCATCCTACCATACCATGCGCGTGCACCATCCTGCTACGGCCATGCCAACAGAAAATGATGGTACTACCTAGATACACTGCAGGGAATTAAATTCTTCGGTTATCCAACGTAGTACGCTTTTCTATGTATATGTAGAAGTAGCATATGTCTATGTGTATATATCTACGTACCTTGCCTTCTGGTGTACTCTTACCTACGAGTGAATAAATTAGCAGATGTGGCACGATAATGCGTTTGGTAACGCGATCGAGATGATGGTTGGTGATGGCTAACGATCGAGGGCACTGTGCGCAGCGGCAGCGAGCGAGGTGGCCCGCCTATCGTAGGGCATGTGTCTGTGCGCGGCTGGCGTCAACTTTTTTCTCGGACCCGGCTGGCCAAGATCGTATCGTACGTCTCTAGGTTCAGGAACAGCCAAATCTCTCCTGTCAGTACCATGCGCGCCACGTACGCGTGACTGCCTCTCTAGCCTGCCTGGAGAATTTCCTTGTGCAGTCCCGTCGGGTTGGGGTCTCACGATTCCGTAGACAAAATTCTGCAGAATTCCGGTGCTTCAAGTTGATTTGGAGAATGATCTTTCCGCTTCCAGGATACTCGCATGCATTGCGCGGTGACGATGAAGACAGCTGGTCGCGGGCGATCGAGTTTTTTTTTTAAAGAGTTTTTTTTGCCTTGTCCTACCGGACATGTACTTCCGTACCCACACGTGTATCTACACAAATCTGTGAGAGTTAATATAAAACGGAGAAAGTAATTAAATTAAAAAGAAAGATGTCCAGATCCGCCACCATCGGAGTTGGAGACGATGCTAGGGTTTGTGCTGGCCGGATCCGGGGCGCCCGTTCCGCGTGCTGGGCCGCTGGTTGGGCCTCGCGAGGGTGTGGGCGTGGTCCGGGATGGGCTGGGGCCCGTTTCCAGTTGCGAGGCGAGGGACCTGCTGGATGGGAGCCACATCTCTCTCTCTCTCTCTCTCTCTCTCTCCTCTCTCTCTCTCTCTCTTGCTCCACCGGTGGAGATAGAGCGGCCCCCACCCCACTGATTCGTTGGCCCAGGTCGAGCCTAGAAGGGGGTATTTAACTGGCTCTGGATACCGGTGGGAACCCTAGATCTCTCATTAGGTTTCCACCCCCACTCCCGCGACCTGGGACGCCACCGCTCCAAGGCCAAAACCCTAGTTTTCCTCGAGGGTCCCCTCTCTCTCGAGCGGAGCGGCGTCCTGCTCCCCATGGACCGGAACCGTGACCGGGACGGGCACCGTGGGAAGCGACACTTGGAGGAGTTCGCGGAGGAGGGGCGGTACAACCGTGCTGATCTGCGGGACAAACTGCATCAAGAGAGAGAGGAGCATGAGCGGCAGCTGTGGGAGCAGGACCAAGACGCGTCTCACCGACGCGACGACGAGCGCCATCGCTATGAAGGTTCAAGGCCCCGCCCCCGCCGCAGGCCCTCACGAGGGCGTGAGCAGCCGGGACGGCAGGCGCCTGACAGAAGACCCAACTTCCCGACGCGGAAAAACTTGGAGGCGCGCGACAAAGGGGCCACCGCGTCCAGTGGGAACGGGTCGAACACAGGGGCGTCCGGGGACGCTAAGCTCATGTGCTACAACTGTGGCAAGTCGGGCCACGTTCAGGGTGAGTGTACCGACGCGGCGTTCTGCCTGAAATGCAAGCAAGGCGGCCACCCAACGGCGATATGAACCAACCACAAGAAAGCATAGCCATTCTGGGCGGGCTACAGCTAGGAGGGGAAGGGCTTGTTCTGCTGTGAAGTCCCGGAAGAAGAGCTGGAGAAGTCGGCATTCAATGTCGCTCTGGTCAACATCAAAGAGGTCAATCTCTCAGACAAGGAAGTGGAGGACAAGCTCAAAGATTTGGTCGACGAGAAGTGTGACTTCGAGGTGCGCAAGCTCAGCGAGTCAGACTTTGTGGTGGTCTTCCCATCCAAAGAAAGCCTGCGTATGGCGGTCCAAGGGCGCGAAATCCAACTTCCGTCCTGCGAGCTGTGGGCCACGGTCAAGCCCGAACAAGTTAGTGCTCAAGCGTCGAAGGTGCTCGCGAAAATCTGGGTCCTGATACATGATGTCCCTCCCCTGCTCTGATATGTGGATAGGCTGATGGTGATTACCCGGGAAATTGGTCGCTCTATTGCCGTGAATAAGATGTCCCTGATTGATAAGGATCGTCTGGTGGAGATGAAGTTCTGTTGTAGGACGCCTATGCACTTGAGGGATTCAGTGACATTTTTCGTCAACTCACAGGGCTTCAAGTGTCGTCTTGAACAGAATCTTGAGAGAAGGGCTAGGGGCCCCTCTCCTCCACAACCACCTCCCCCGAAGAGAAGTAGGAAAGACAACGGGATGACCGATCCTTGGAGGAAAAGGACAATTGGGCGGGGAGGCGGGGCAAGCACGACATACCTAAGACTCAACTGCCAATGACCACGCCTCTGGCCAAGGGGGACAGGACGGCAGGTGGCCATAAATCGGCAACGGTGGGCAACCATCTTCTCAGGACCATGTCAGAGCCCACCTTCCGCCTGCCTTGGTCTGCCCAGTCTCAATACGGCTCCAACCTACTACCCCAGGGAGACATCTTCCCCTTCATGTTTATGCAGCGCCTGCAGGAGACCACGACCTCGGAAGACTCACAAGACCCGGCCCAGGAGGACCTGCCGGCTCAAGAGCAAACCGTTCTTCTCTCCACTCGTGCCCATCCTCCCATGTCACCATCTGCCACTTGTGCTGCCTCGTCTGACAGGCGCGCAAGGCTAGGCGACGGTGTGCTAGGGTTGGGGGACGCGGCGGCCGATGCTGCAAGGATGAAGGAGCGGCGGAGCAAGCAGAACGCTGACCGCCCGGCTGCCAGGGTTGTGCCGTCCCCCACCCTGGAGCGGGTAGCCTGGGACTTCATGGACGACTCCGAGCAGGGCAGGCTCAACCTGCAGGCTCTCGATGGCGTTGTGGTGCCGACTCTGGCTGCCTTGGTGGCCAGGGCCCCGCGTAGCAAGGCGGTTCCCACGGAGGCATTGAGGCAGAGTGCTAGGGGCACTGGCCTCACTGACAGCTCGGTGCTAGACAGCGCAATAAAGCTGGCGGCAGTTAAGAACAAGTCAGGTACATCCATCTCCTACCCTTCTCGTTATCCCTTTTTGGTGCTCCAAGAGCGCCTGATAAACAAGCTCCTGGAGGTCGCGGCGGACAATTGTGTTCTTTTTGACCCTGCTATGGGGTCCCCGCCGGGATTGTTCAAATGTTGCAGGCTAGGGAGCTATCCCAAGCGCAGTTGGCTGCTACCCGTGACAGGATAGAGAGAGAGGTGCAGGCTGCTAAGGAAAAATAAGCCAGGGACAAGGAGGATGCGACTCTACTGTTGGAGGTGGCGTCCACGACCAAGGGGTCGCGACTAAGTTGGAGGCCGGAGTACTGGTAGGGTCCAGTACTCCCGTCCCTCCCCCAGAAGCTACCCCTGCGGCTGGCCCAAAGAAGACCCGAGGGAAGAAGAAATTCCCCCGCCCTCCAGGGAGGAAGACAGAAACCCTCCTACCACGGGCTCAAATGGAAGTTGCATTATGAGGATCCTATTCTGGAACATTCGAGATTTTGGTCGATGGGGAAGACGAACCCTTCTGAAATACTATCTCCGTACCCACAGGATTGATGTTATTTGCTTGCAGGAGATGATTAGGCATAGTTTTACCGAGTTAGAGTTAGAGGGCCTAGAGGTTGGCAAAAATTTATTTTGGGTGTGGCTGCCAGCAACGGGCCACTCCGGAGGCATGCTCCTAGGCCTCAGAGACAGTCTGTTTGAGATAGGGAGCATCAACATGGGTCGTTTCTTCCTTAGTACCGAAGTGCTACACCGTCCCTCCAAGCTCAAGGTGAAAATCATGGGGATCTATGGACCCGTGGACCATGCACTCTGTGTTGCCTTCTCGGGGGAAGTATCGGCAAAGGTGGACCAAGGATCCCTCCCCTTTATCATTGGAGGCAAATTTAACTTGATTAGGTCAGACGAGGATAAGAACAACAGGAACATAAACTAGGCCAGGATCAACTTGTTCAACTCGCACATTGCCAACTGGGTCGTCTGTGAGATTCCGTGCACCAGGGCGCGATATACCTGGACAAATAAACAGCTGAACCCAGTCCGCTATGTGCTTGACCATGTATTCCTCTCTCCCGAGGTGGAGATGGCCTTCCCGCTGTGTTCTCTAGTTGCCAAAACATGTTTGGGTTCAGACCACACCCCGCTGATCCTGGACTCCGGGGAGGATGTCCGCATCCGTAGCAACCACTTCTTCTTTGCAACGGGTTGGCTTGAAATGCAAGGCTTCCCGGAAATGGTTTTTGCTAAATGGGATAGTCTGTTCAGGTAAGCGACGGGTCGTGACATCACAAACTGGTGGGTGTTTATGAGCTCGGGGCTCAGACAACACCTTCCGGGGTGGAGAAAAAATATGGGTCGGGACGCCAAGCTCCAAAAGAAGATCCTGCTGGGGCAGATTCAACAGCTTGACTCCCGGATTGACGAGGACGAGCAGCAAGAGGAAGACTGGGCATTCCGCTATTACCTCGAAGAGCAGCTGCTTCAGATCTTCCGTATGGAGGAAGAATATTGGCGCCAAAGGGGCAGAATTCATTGGGTACTCGAGGGAGATGCTAACACGACATACTTTCATGATGTGTCCAACTGTAAAAGTACGAAGTGCCACATCTTGTCGCTCGAGACGATGCTCGGCACAATTTCGGAAAAAAGGGCTATCCAGGAACACATCTACGGTTTCTATCATGAGCTGCTGGGTACTTATCACAGGCGCCATTGTGGGCTGGCGGCCAGACATGTGGGCGGAGGAGAGTCGCGTGTCCACGTTAGAAAATCTGGCTCTATCTTTAACATTCTCGGAAAAGGAACTTTGGAAGATTGTGAGCAACATGAAGTCTGACATGGCTCCAGGTCCGGATGGGTTTCCGGTTACTTTATTCAAAAGGTTTTGGCCCGTTCTGAAGTTGGGGGTCCTCCACATATTAAATGATTTCATCTTAGGGAGGATTGATATCTCAAGGCTCAACTTCGGGGTCTTGTCTCTCATCCCTAAAGTCCAAGGCGCAGAATCTATCATGCATTTCAGGCCGATTGATCTCATCAATTTCATCTTCAAAATCATCTCGAAAGCCTTTGCTTCCAGGTTAGACCCTATGGCGCACATAATCATCAGTCCCAACAAAACTGTGTTCATCAAGGGTCGCTTCATCCTGGACGGTTCCCTTTCCCTTCAAGGGATTGTGCATGAAATGATAGCTAAGAAGCTTTGGGGGAATCCTTCTTAAACTTGACTTTGAGAAAGCCTACGACATAGTAAACTGGGACTTTCTGATCAAAGTGATTATCAGAAAAGGTTTTGATGCAGGGTACATACACAGAATTGCGCAGCTGGTCATGGGTGGCCAGACTGCAATCTCAATCAACGGCGAAATTGGGCCGTACTTCAGAAACAAATGGGGAGTGCGTCAGGGGGCCCCACTTTTGATGTTTCTATTTAATTTCATCGATGAGGCTCTCTCCGCTTTGCTATCCAAGGACTTTGCTGTTGGGCATATTCAGGGGGTGGTGCCCCTTTGATTCCAGGGGGAATCTCCCATCTACAATATGCGGATGACACCCCTATTATTATCCAAAACAACGACAAGCAGATCGCAAATTTGAAATTTCTGCTTATGTGTTTTGAAGATATGTCGGGCCTGAAAATCAATTATCACAAGAGTGAGGTCATTGTGATGGGACAGGACCTCCCCGAGCAGAGTATAATTGCCAACATGTTGAATTGTAATATGGGTTCTTTCCCCTTTGTGTACCTTGTGTTGCCGGTTTCGGACAGACGGCTCACCGTGGAACAATGGCTGTTTCTAGTTCTGAAGGTCATGGGCAGGATTGAGACATGGCTCGACAGGTTCCTTGCCTCAGGTGGCAGACTTGTGTTGTCCAATTCATGTCTCGCTAGTCTCCCACTATTTGCGATGGGCCTGTTTCTTCTCCAAGATGGCGTGCACGGGAAATTGGACTCTCACCGGGCTCATTCCTTTTGGTAGGACTCGGGGCCGGATCGCAAGTGCCACCTCGTCAATTGGTCAGCGGTTTGCCGGCCAAAGGAATGTGGTGGGTTGGGAATCATCAATTCAAAGAAATTGAATGTCGCTCTTATGCTTAAATGGGTGTGGAAGCTCTTCCAACCCGACAGGTCCATTTGGAAGGACGTTATTCAAGCGAAGTATGTAGACACCATCAATATCTTCGAAGGGAATGGCCAGCGGGCTCTCCCTTCTAGCAGAGTCTGCACAAGATTAAGCACCTCTTCAAGTTGGGTGCCAGATTTAGAGTAAGGAACGGTAGAAGGACCTTTTTTTGGACTGACTAGTGGCAGGGGGAGGGCCTCCTTAAGGATAGATTTCCGCTTCTCTTCAGCATCACGAACGATCGGCTTGTCTCGGTGGAGTCCCTGGTGACCTCTCACCTTAGGTTCAAGAGTTCTCTTAATCCTGCAACGTCTCAGCAGTGGGGTCTGCTTTGCGGTATCATTGAGAATACTACCCTCGTCGAGGGGTGCGACGAGGTGTCTTGGGAACTTGAGCTTCGGGGCAATTTTCGGTGAAATCCATGTATGCTCTATTGTCTCGTGGGGTGACGTGGCATATGCCAAGGATGTCTGGGCTACGAAGCTGCCACTAAAAATCAGGGTCTTCTCGTGGTAGCTCATACTCATCCGCCTCCCTTCCAGCAAGTTGGTAGCTGATAGACATGGCCCCGCCAATGGCTTATGTGCGCTGTGCAGGGCATAGGAAGACGTGTCCCATATTTCTTTCAGTTTCCTATCGCTATCTTCACTTGGAGCTCCATTAGGGAGAAGTTTGTCTGCTCCTAGAGCCCGGCCAACTTTGCTCAATTTTCGCCATTTTAGACGATTTCTCGGGTGGGACTCGTAGAGCCATTTGGGCCCTTTTATGGCTATGGCCTGGGCGCTTTGGGGTGTTCGCAATAAGCTCACCATGGAATCGAAGATGATATCTCACCCGGCTGACATTATATACAAAACCCTGTCTTTCCTGCAGCCGTGGAGAATGCAGGCAAGACCGGAAGATTGGACAAATCTGGACTAGATGGTAGGCGAGTTAAGGCGCCTGCACGCGGTAAATTGGCACCCTAGAGTGCCGGACTGATGACCTCTTTTGTCTCCGTCTTGCTGGGCTGGGGCGGCCGAGACTCTCGTCGTTTCCTCTACCGTACTTTTGTCATTTTCTACTTGCTGTCTAAGCTGTATGCCTCAGCGTGTAATGAATTGGTGTTCGTGACCTTCGATGTACTGTTGGCTTTATTAATTTAAAGTCAGGTTCTTGTAGCATTTTATATAAAAAAAGTTAATTAGCAAAAAGCGAGATGAAAACCATACAACAACACCAACAATACAATGCATGGGCAGAACAACTTGGGGTTGGACGTGTTATTTTTGAAATAGACTACAACAATCTCCAGCAAGCGATGACCTCAGCAGACTATGATCTTGCTAGGCGTTATCATTAATGATTTGAAGTTTAGAATGCGTATGAGTTTTATTTAGGCTAGTGTTGTCTTTGCTCCTCGCAGTTGTAACAAGCTCGCTCACGAGTTAGCGGCGTTGGGTGTAGGGATAGCTCAAGGAGATCATATTTGGTGGACATATTTGGTGGACGACGAGCAACCCTATTTCAGTTAGGGAAATGATATGCCTCCCCCGGGCGATACGATCCCCCGGTTGCTCTCACGCTGATGCCCCCACCAAAACAGCTTTATCTTCTTCATATCCTTTCCTTTTCTTCTGCCTTGCACGAACCATCGTCCATGGAACTGCCGCGCACCTGCAGCGCGCGCTGCCCGTCCCCGCAGCTTGCGCCGCATGCAGCTAGTGCGGCTCCCGTCGCCGGCATCTCGTGTTGTCCGCCCCCGCCAGCATCCCGCGCCGCCCGCCCCCGCCGGCATCCCCCGTCGTGCGCCGTGCGCCGCCCGCCCTGTAGCTCGCGCCTCGTGCACCTCCCATCTATGCAGCTCGCGCCGAGCGCCGCCTGCCCTGCAGCTTGCATCGCCAGTATCTAGCGTCGCCTTCCCCTGCAGAGCTCGCCGCCGTGCTGCCCAGATCCAATCCCTTCCTCTCGTTGGGTAGGTGGCTAAGGTCGAGGAGAGTGTGTGGCCGGCGAAGGCCGACCACTGGCTATTTTTTTGCTACTTTCGCATATTTCTTTTGCTACTTCCACGTATTTTTTTTGCTACAATCAATCTATATGGTTTTGCTACGTGGTCTCCGGCGATGTTCTATTTGCTACATTAGAAAAAAATATTTTGCTACATCCGTTTTGTGATTTTGCTACAATAGAGTTGAGTTTTTGCTACACGATCTTCGGCGAGGTCGTCTCCGGCGAGGTCGGATCTGCTACATTAACATAACTTTTTTGCTATCACCGTTTTGCGTTTTTGCTACAATAGTGTAATGTTTTTGCTACACGGTCTTCCGTCAGGTCTACCGGCGAAAGCCTCCGGCGAGTCTCCGGCGAGGTCGAATATGCTACGTTAGCCCAACTTTTTTGCTACACGGTCTCCGGCGAGGATTCCGGCGAAATCTCCGACGAGGTCCAATTTGTTTTCTATTTCTGGACCGAACTGTTTTCTGCTACAATATAGCAAAAGCGGGACACTATGTAGCAAAAATGGGTCTGAGTGTAGCAAAAACGGGTTTAGGTGGACACGTGTCAGCACGAGGACCCAGGGGATCGGAGGCAAATATCCCCCGGGGGACGCGTAGTGCTCCCATTTCAGTTATGCGTTTGGTGACCGGCGATCTAGCCGTGTCTTAATGAAATACGAGTGTTTCATATAAAAAAACAATACAATACATGGTCACGTCACCATCACCGCAGGGCCAAGCCACTCAAAACCTGAGAAAACTAGGAGAAAACATAAACACACTAACAAAACAGCGGACGACACACTCGCCGAGACCAACCGGCCTCCAACCCATGCAGGAGAGAAGAGGTCGTGACTACTATGGGAGGAGCATACACGGATGCTCCAAGGTAGTTGAAGAAGGCAAAACTCCACGAGAACCGCGCCAAATCGACATTGTCGCCCACACGACACAAGGTCGTTGGCCTCAACACTATCAAACTTTCGAGACCACCGCTGCCGACATCTAGCTGCTCTGCCATGCCCAATGCAGACCTCCAACACACCACCTTCCGGGACCACCATCTCGACATAACACTGCCCGCAATCGAGCCGCAACACTACACGATCGAGCCACCGACAGCCCAAGTTGCACCGATAAGCCACCCATAGACCACGTCCGTTGCACCAACATTCGGGTCCGCCGCCTGAGCGTATAGTCAATCCGGCTTCGTTGAGACGCATCGACCAAGCCAACAACCTAGCCTTCATAGCGACACAAGATTGTTTCCCAAGCCAAGCCAAACAACTGCTCCACCCCATAAAATCGATGGACAACATGGTTACCGAGGCCGCCGCCTTGATGCACAAACATTATCCACTCAGGACCGTCGTCCTGACATCCACCAACCCACGACAAGAAGCATGAGCCATCAGTCCATGCAGATTCTCAGAGATGATGCCTCTAGGAAGGGAGTGACATAGTCATCACCGTCACCCGCCCAGGGTCCCAAGGGATTTCTCCCGAAGATCCAAACCCCCTTGATAGTGCAAAGGGAGCTCCACGGCAAGCGCCTCAAGGGAGGAAACGCCGCCTCCGCTGGCACCGACAATTTTATGCAAAGATTTTGCCTAGCACTCGTCCTATTGAGCAAGAGGGGCCCTACAAACTGAGACATTGAAGTGCGTAGATCGACGGAGCATCGCACGCCGCACACAACCTCCATGTCGTCGTCCACCAAATCACCTCGCGATGCAGCCACCATGACTCCTGAAGCCACATTTTTTTCTATCAAGACCTCTTGGTAGAACAAACGATCTATACTCACCACTACAAGAATGTCCATTGTCGATGACATCAACCTGGGGCCGCCTCCTCGGCTTCCACTCCTCGCCACAACGCAATGTCGCATCTATGACACCCCATGCCATGACCTGACATGAGGCCCTTTGGGATGCAGAACTGCCCACCTAGGGCACAACAGCAACAGGGCACACCGTGTGATGCCACAACATGCACCATAGCTGCTCGACAATAGGCGACCGCCATGAAACGACCGTGGCTTGGGACAAAGATGCGTTGTCCAGCTGAGCGCGAGGGGGCTGGTCAGCTGCGCCCTGGTCCTCAAGCAGCTCGCCTAGCCGCACCGCACAGGAGACGACATCTCCCACTACCACTAGGTACTAGGTCCGGAGCCGTTGCCCCGCTTCCTCACGCCGACGACTCGACTTTGTCCCCCATCCGAAGAAGATGAGCACTAACACCATGAGAATCAGCTATAGCAGGCTATCGCCCCACTACCTTCGGTAGCACAAGGCCACTGCCACCACGGCGGAAGGGAGGCTCGAAGATGGGAGGGTTGGCACAACACTAGGGAGGGGAGGGGAGGGGGGGCTGGGGCTGCAGGAAATATTAAGCCCCCGTTTGAAACACAAGACCTTAAAACATAGAAATAAGAAAAATGCATAAATTGATATGTCATGTAACCTGAATTCCTATATAGAAAAAGCGCGGGGTTTGTTGAGTTCTGGCATTTGGGGAATAGGCTCGAAAAAATTGCATAGTGTACGGCCTTCAAAATTAAAATTAATAAAAGTACTATACTAATAGAGAGCCAGCCGTCTTGTGAACTGTGATTCACGTTGTCAGTTATTCTGCCTAATATGGTCACCGACAAACATAACCGGCGTTCTAGAAATGGACAAATAAGCTCACATGTTGACCAGTGACAATGTTCTGGACCGACAAAGGTCATCCGCTAGTAACAAGGGAAAAGGAGAGAACATACATATCAACTTGTCCGCATGACAATAATTCATCCCTTCATCAAGATTCGAGGCGATCTATATTATCTGATAAAAGAATGAATTGAGGGGATATACACTGCTGCTTGCAAGGAAAGAGAGTAAGATCGAGAGAGCAACTTTAATCATTCTAATTGTGCGTAAAGCTGGACAGTCGAGTTGGCTAAGTAGGTATAGGTTCTAAACATCACAATCATTAAAATGCCAATCACGCTGCATATGGAACTTGCTTGCCCTCCATCAACGGACCAGAAAAAGTAGAAATATAGTTTTGTATAATCGCCGTACAAGAGGTTCTTAGAACGACGCTGCTGTGTTTTAGTCTTATTAGGCACTAGTAGGTTGGCGTGCTCCTCTCCTTTGCTGACCTGCTGGAAAGGTATATATGCCACCTCTTGCGAACTAATTAAAATCGGACAGAGAGTGAAGCATGTCTGCTCCAAAGTGCAAATATGGAACATAAATTCATTTGGATAAACAACATCGCATAGAGACGCACTAGAAATTACTCCAATTATGCAATGCAACCTATAATGTGAGGCTAACCACTGCTTCTGATCGTGTCCGTGACATGTCCATGGTACTCTGCCCTATGCGATCTTCAATTCTTTTTCGAAACCGGAAGTATAACGTGGCCTCTGCATCAATCGAAGTTCACGGCCATCATTTTCTTTGTCATGTATCATGAGCTCATGGCCATCTTTATTACGTACTTTATTTATCATTCAAATTATTACATCTCAAGGGTCATAACATAAAAACGACCCGCGTCGCTCCTTCCCCAGAGGCGACCCGGGAGGCGACTCCACCCCGACCACCGTCGATCCACTCCCCTCCTTCCCCCTGCCATCACCGGTCGCCTCCACCGGGCAAAGCCCGTGTGGAGCCGACGAGGGCGGGGCTGGCTTCTTCACGGCGGCGCTCGGGAGTTGGGGGCTCTTGGCGGCGGCCCGTTTCTTGGTCGTTGGGTGCTTGCACGCCTCTGGCTGGTCACGCAGAGACAATGATCTAATGTGGCGGCTTTCAGCAAGGATGGTGGCGGCGGTCGGGCCAGCGCTGCTGCGAAGATGGTGGCGGCCTTCGGGCCTGATCTGGGCCCTGGATGGGCCGGGCAGGCCGTGGCTGTGGCGCCCCTTCTGCGGCCGAATGGGATGCCGAGCCGGTGGGCTCGGGCGTGGATTCGGTCGGGGCGGTGCCCCTAGACCTCGGGTGGTCGGCAGGGGTGGTCGTGCTGCTTCTCCGGTGTCGGCGTCCGTTTGCTGGAGTTGAGGAAGCCAGGGCGGTGGCCCCAGGGACGCGGCGGTTCTTGGGTGGTCGACGGCCAGAGGTTTGCCTCGACGCAGTGGTGGAGTGGAAGATGGCGAGTCTGGGGGTGTCTCAGCGCGGTGGTCTTGTCAAGGCCGCGCCCATTCCCGGCGGTGCTTTGGTGGATTGGTGGCTATGGAGGGTCGCCGCGGGTGGTCGGCTGACTGGGGCAATGGAAAATCGGCATGGTGTGCTGCGGTGCTGCGCGCGAAGGCCGGAGCGGCGGCTCCGGATCGAGATGGTGGTGATGCCCTGCCTTGGCCGCGCGAGCAGCGGGGCATGGCTCCGTGGGCATGGATGTTGTCTCTTTGGCTGGAGATCTAGCTCGCCGGGCGGCATCGACCGTAATGGTCCATTGGGGGTGGTGGCGGAGGTCTCCGGACGAAAGTCTAGCCTGACTTGGTCAGTGCCGATAGTGGTGGCACCCAAGGGCGCCGCCCTATTGGGGGCATTGCCGTGCAGACCCGACGCCCCTCCTTCTATTGGAGATATGCACTAGAGGCAATAATAAATGTAGTTATTATTATATCTTTGTGTTTATGATAAATGTTTACATTCATGCTATAATAGTATTAACAAGGAAACATTAATACTTGTGTGATTTGTAAACTTAAATTGAAGTCCCTAGTAAAGCCTCTATACATCACTAGCTTGTTGGTTGATAAATGATTGTGGTTTCCCTATCATGAACATTGAGATGTTATCAACAACAAGATCATATCGTTAGGAGAATGATATGGTGGACATACTCCTATAGATAAGCGTAGCATAAAGATCAAGTCATTTAATAGTTCAATTGCTATATGCTTTCTGATACATAGTAATCTAATTCCTTCGACCATGAGATCATGCATATCACCTTTACCGGATGGATGCTTTGATGACATCAAACACCACACCGTAACTGGGTGGCTATAAAGGTGGCATTGAGTGTTCGGAAAGTATTGGTTGAAACACATGGATCAAGAGTGGGATTTGTCCATCCATATGACGGATAGATATACTCTGGGCCTCTCGGTGAAATGTCATCCAATTAGCTTGCAAGCATGTGACTAGCTCACAAGGGATCACATATCACGGGAACGAGAAAAGAGTACTTATCGGTAACGAGGTTGAACTAGGTATGCAGAGATACCGACGATCATAACCTCGGATAAGTAAACTATCGTGAGACAAAGGGAAATTGATATCGTATGTAAGTGGTTCATTCGATCGCAAAGTAATCATAGAAATATGTGGGAGCCATATGAATTTCCAGATTCCTCTATTGGTTATTGATCGGAGAAGTGTCTCGATCATGTCCGCATAATTCACGAACCGTAGGGAGACACACTTAAGGATTCAACGTTGTTTGAGTAGTTATGGAATGATGAGAAAGAGACCGAATGTTGTTCGGAGTCTTGAATGGGATTCGGGATATCACGAGGAGATCCGGAATAGTCCGGAGAATAAGATTCATATAAGGAAAGTCCCGTTTCGGAGTTGGAGAATGGTTCCGGTGTTTTCATCGGGAATGTTCTAGAAGGTTCCGGAATGTCCGGCACTCCGGGGGGTAAGGGTACATGAATGTGTTATAGAGGAAATTGCACAAACCACCAACTATTGCTGTCGTTATTGCGCAAAACACCAGCTTTACATGCTTTCTGCACAAACCACCAACTATTGGTGTAACATGTTGCACACAGGTCCAAAAATCATATTAAGTGAATTAACTATAAACCTAATGACCGGGCCCCATAGCGTGAGGATGTGGCATCCATGTGCCATTATCTAGTATTTTTTTCAAACTTTATACAAAAGAATATGAAAAAATTACAACAACTAAAAGATTTTTTTTCAAACATTTCTAGATTAGTTAGTTTATAGGATAGTTTATACTGTTTTAATTACTAAAAGTTTTTCATTTTTCTATTTTTTTTAAATTATACATTGGAGAAAGACACGTTGACCGCCACATCATCACTACCGCATGGACCCTGGTCATTATATTTGCAATTAATCAACCTAATATGTGATTTGGACCTACGTGCAACATATTACACCAATAGTTGGTGGTCTGTGCAAAAGACATGTAAAGTTAGTGTTTTGCGCAACAACGACAGTAATAGTTGGTGGTTTGTGCAATTTCCTCTGTGTTATACCAAGTTGGTATGATTGCATCATGTACTAAGTGTCTTCGCTGTCCAAAATAAAGGGTTTATTCAAATCCTAGTTTGAAAAGTCAAACAGCTAGTTTGAAAGTCAAACGGCAAGTTTTGGAAAGAGGAGGAGGAGTGGGAAACCGAGTTGGGGAGGAATTCCCTCCTCCAACCGGCGGCGCACCACCCAAGCCGAGTTGGGGAGGGACTCCTCTACCTCCCCTTGGCCGGCGGCCCCTCCACCTATAAAAGGAGGGGCAGGGCTCCCTCCTAGACACACAACTTCCACGCCTCAAACCCTAGCAGCCGCTGCCACCATAGCCACCGCCGCCCCTAGGGTTTCTCCCCTAGACGCCGACTTGGGCAACCCCAAGCCCTAGCCGCCGGCCCTAGCACCTATTCCTCGGCGTGTCTAAACCCTAGATCGTCGGGGGATCTCTCATACTCCACCATACTCGCTCCGGCTTAAGGCGAAGCCCTGCGAGATCTCCCCTCTACTTCCGGTACCATGCCGTTGTGCTGCCGGAATCACGAGGAGAGTGCTACAACCTGTGCTGCCCGCTGGAACAAGGGAGAGGAAGGTCTTCGTTGAGTACCGAACGTGTGACCGACTGCGGGAGCGCTGCCGGAACGCAGCGCCGGAAGGATCGTCTACGCGATCTTGAGATCGGGAAGAGTACGACTACATCACCCACGAGAATCCTCTCTCGTTAAACACTTGGAATCTTCGAGGGTGAGTTATTCCATCGACTCGTTTCTACAATCTAGTAGATAGATCTTGGCTTGTTTGTTTGTATGCGGTAGAATTTTTTTGTTTTCCATGCTACGAAACCCTACAGTGATATCAGAGCCGTGTCTATATGTAGATATGTTGCACGAGTAGAACACAATGGTCATTGTGGGCGTTGATGCTTTTATTGTCGATTGCTTCTTGTGTACTTTGCATCTTGCGGTATGTTGGGATGAAGCGGCCCGGGCTAACCTTACATGACATCGTTCATGAGACTTGCTCCACGCTTGACATGCAACTTGTATTGCATAAGTGGCTTTGCGGGTGCCTGTTTCTCCTAGCATAGTTAAGATCCAATTTACAACGGGCGATTAACAATACTAGTATCAATGTTGTGGTTCTTGTTCGTAAGTTAGAACGACACTTATTGAAAGCCCCAAACCACGTAAAACATGCAAAGAAAGTAGAGGCGTCTAACTTTGTTTTGCAGGGGTGTGCTGTGATGTGATATGGCCATGATTGTAATTATATTTGATGTATGCAATGTTCCTTATTGTAAGTTGGCAACCGGCAGGAGCCATATGGTTGTCTTCAATTTATGTTAAGACCCGCGTGTCTATTCAAAGTAGTTGTAATAGTTGAAGCCGGTGGACGACAACCATGGAGAAGCGTCATTGACCTTGATGCAATGCCGGTGATGATGGAGATCATGTTCGTGCTAGAAGATGGAGATCGAAAGCACAAAGAAGAAAGGCCATATCATATCACATATTATGAACTGCATGTGATGTTAATCCTTTATGCATCTTGTATTGCTTAGTAGACGACGGTAGCATTATAAGATGATCCCTCATGCACATGAATTTCAAGTCATAAAGTGTTCACCCTTAGTTAGCACCGTTGCTAAAGCTTGTTGTTTCGAAGCACCACGTGATGATCGGGTGTGTTAGATTCCGCAAGTGTATACAATGTGAGCAAGCCAGATTTTCTCATGCGGAAACTAAGGTTTGATCTTGACGAGCCTAGCATGTACAGACATGGTCTCGGAACACGGATCACCGAAAGGTAAAGCATGAATCATATAGTAGATATGATGAACATGTCGATTGTTCGCCATTGAAACTATATCAACTCTCGTGATGATCGGTGTTGATATGGTGGATTTGGTTCGTGTGATCACTAAAACAATGTGAGGGATATTGTTTTGAGTGGGAGTTCACCTTGATTAATTTTATTATTAATTTGAACTCAATTTGTCATAAACTTAGTCTAAACTATTGCAAATATGTTGTAGATCAATGGCAGCCCCTACCATCAATTTTAATGCGTTCCTAGAGAAAGAAAAGTTGAAAAACAATGGAAGCAACTTCGCGGATTGGTTCCGCAATTTGAGGATTGTCCTCACAGCTGGTAATTTGACCTATGTGCTGGATGCACCGCTGGGTGACCCACCTGCAGCTGATGCTACCGATGAAGTAAAGAACGTTTACCTCACTCGGAAGACTCAGTACTCCACAGTTCAGTGTGCTATCTTGTATGGTTTAGAATCGGAGCTTCAGAAAAGGTTTGAGAATTCAGACCCATATGATATTGTCGAGGATCTCAAATTGATTTTTGAGACTCATGCGGCAATTGAAAGCTATGAGGCATCTGAAAAGTTCTTTAAATGCAAGATGGAAGAGGGCAGCTCCGTCAGTGAGCATGTGCTTAAGATGTCTGGGCACGCAAACAAACTTCAAAGCTTGGGTATAGTGATTCCTAATGCTTCGGGGATTTACCGTGTCCTCCAATCACTACCACCAAGTTACAAGAACTTTGTGATGAACTACAACATGCAAAATATGAACAAGACGTTGCCAGAACTCTTTGCCATGTTGAAATCTGCAGAAGTGGAGATCAAGATAGAGCACCAAGTGTTGTTGGTCAATAAGACCACCAAATTCAAGAAAGGCAAGTCTAAGCAGAAGGGACACTTCAAGAAGGGTGGTAAGAAAGTTACCACGCCGACGAAGACCAAGGCTGGACCTAAGCCTGATACTGAGTGCTTTTACTGCAAGGGAGAAGGTCACTGGAAGCGGAATTGCCCAAAGTACTTGGCGGATTTGAAGAACGGCAACATCAAGAAGAAAGGTATATCTGATATACATGTTATTGATGTGTATCTCACTAGTACTCGTAGTAGTGCCTGGGTATTTGATACTGGTTCGATTGCTCATATTTGTAACTCGAATCAGGTGCTGCAGAATAAACGGAAGCTAGCGAAGAACGAGGTGACGATGCGCGTGGGAAACGGATCAAAGGTTGATGTGATCGCGGTCGGCACGCTAACCCCTTCATCTACCATCGGGATTAGTTTTATACTTAAATAATTGTTATTTGGTGCCTTCGTTGAGCATGAACATTATATCAGGATCTTGTTTATTGCGAGACGGTTACTTGTTTAAGTCCGAGAATAATGGTTGTTCGATTTATATGAGTAATATGTTTTATGCACATGCACCTTTGATAGATGGTCTCTTCTTGTTGAATCTCGATAGTGGAAATACACATATTAATAACATTGAGGCTAAACGTTTGAAATCGAGCGATAACTCGACCTATATGTGGCACTGTCGTCTTGGTCACATTGGAGTGAAGCGTATGAAGAAACTCCATTCCGATGGACTTCTCGAATCACTTGATTTCGAATCACTTGATAGATGCGAAGCATGTCTGATGGGTAAAATGACTAAGACTCCATTTTCTGGTATGATGGAGCGAGCTACGGACTTATTGGAAATCATACATACCGATGTGTGTGGTCCAATGAGTGTAGCATCGCGCGGTGGTTATCGTTATGTTCTTACCTTCACGGATGACTTGAGTAGATATCGGTATATCTATTTCATGAAACATAAGTCCGAAACTTTCGAGAAGTTTAAGGAATTTCAAAGTGAGGTAGAGAATCAACGTAACAAGAAGATTAAATTTCTACGTTCTGATCGTGGAGGTGAATATCTAAGTTACGAGTTTGGCGAGCATTTGAAGAAATGCGGAATACTTTCGCAGTTGACACCGCCGGGAACACCACAACGTAATGGTGTGTCCGAACGTCGTAATCGAACTCTCTTAGATATGGTTCATTCTATGATGTCACTTACAGATTTACCGCTATCATTTTGGGGTTATGCATTAGAAACAGCCGCATTCACTTTAAATAGGGCACCGTCTAAATCCGTTGAAACGACACCGTATGAATTATGGTTTGGGAAGAAACCTAGATTGTCGTTCCTTAAAGTTTGGGGATGCGAAGCCTATGTAAAGAAGTTACAGCCGGACAAGCTTGAACCCAAGCGGAAAAATGCGTCTTCATAGGATACCCGAAGGAAACTATTGGGTATACCTTCTATCATAGATCCGAAGGTAAAATCTTCGTTGCCAAGAATGGATCCTTTCTAGAGAAGGAATTTCTCTCGAAAGAAGTGACTGGAAGGAAAGTAGAACTTGACGAGGTTGTCGAACCTTCTCTCGAAATTTGCGAGTAGCGCAGCACCGGAAGAAGTTCCTGTGGTGCCTGCACCAATAAGAGAGGAAGCTAATGATGATGATCATGAAACTTCGGTTGAAGTTGCTACAGAGCCTCGCAGGTCAACGAGAACTCGTACCACTCCAGATTGGTATGATCTCGTTATGAATGTCATGTTGGTGGACAACACCGATGACCCTGAGACATATGAGGAAGCAATGATGAGCCCAGATTCCAATAAATGGCAAGAAGCCATGAAATCCGAGATTGGATCCATGTACGAAAACCAAGTATGTACTTTGGTGGACTTACCGGATGGCCGGAAGGCTGTCGAGAACAAATGGATTTTCAAGAAGAAAACAGATGCTGATGGTAATGTTACTGTCTATAAAGCTCGACTTGTCGCAAAAGTTTCGACAAATTCAAGGAGTTGACTACGATGAGACTTTCTCACCAGTAGCGAAGCTAAAGTCTGTGAGGATTATGTTAGCAATCGCTGCATATTATGATTATGAGATATGGCAGATGGATGTCAAAACAGCATTCCTCAATGGAGACATTGATGAAGAGTTGTATATGATGCAACCCAAAGGTTTTGTCGATCCTAAAGATGCTAACAAGGTATGCAAACTTCAACGGTCCATCTATGGATTGAAGCAAGCATCCCGAAGTTGGAATCAACGTTTTGATAAGGTGATCAAAAGTTTTGGTTTTATACAAACTTATGGAGAAGCTTGTATTTACAAGAAAGTGAGTGGGAGCTCTGTAGCATTCTTAATACTATATGTGGATGACATATTGTTGATTGGAATGATGTAGACCTTCTTAATAGTGTCAAGGAATATTTGAATAATAGTTTTTCAATGAAGGATCTTGGCGAAGCAGCTTACATATTAGGCATAAAGATTTATAGAGATAGATCAAAACGTCAAATATCATTGTCACAAAGTACATATTTGGACAAAGTTCTAAAGAGGTTTGGAATGGAAGATAGCAAGAAAGGGTTCTTGCCCATGTTGCCCAATACGACCTTGAGTAAAACTCAAAGTCCGACATCAGCAGAAGATAGAGAAAGGATGAGTAAGACTCCCTAGCCTCAGCCATAGGATCTCTAATGTATGCCATGCTATGTACTAGACCCGACATTGCATATGATGTTAGTTTAACTAGCAGATATCAAAGTGATCCAGGAGTGGATCATTGGACAGCGGTCAAAAACATCCTTAAGTACTTGAGAAGAACTAAGGATATGGTTCTTTCTTATGGAGGTGATGAACAGCTCGTTGTTAATGGTTACACCGATGCTAGTTGGAACACCGATCCAGATGATTCTAAATCACAATCTGGATACGTATTTATTTTGAATGGTGCAGCAGTTAGCTGGAGGAGTGCAAAGCAAAGCATTATGGCGAGATCTTCAACTGAATCGGAATACATGGCTGCTTCGGAGGCTTCACAAGAAGCGATATGATGAAAGAGTTCATTACAGAGCTGGGTGTGGTTCCTAGTGCGCTGGACCCAATGTCTATCTACTGTGATAACATGGGCGCCATAGCCAATGCGCAAGAACCAAGGTCACACAAGAAGCTGAAGCACATCAAGCTACGTTTTCACGCTATTCGAGAACATATCCAAGATGGGGATATAAAGATTTGCAAAGCACACACAGATCTGAATGTGGCGGATCCGTTGACTAAACCTCTCCCAAGGGCAAAAACATGACCAGCACCAAACTGCCATGGGTGTTCGGTATATTACCAATATACTAGATTAGATGACTCTAGTGCAAGTGGGAGACTGTTGGAGATATGCCCTAGAGCAATAATAAATGTAGTTATTATTATATCTTTGTGTTTATGAATAATGTTTTACATTTCATGCTATAATAGTATTAACAAGGAAACATTAATACTTGTGTGATTTGTAAACTTAAATTGAAGTCCCTAGTAAAGCCTCTATACATCACTAGCTTGTTGGTTGATAAATGATTGTGGTTTCCCTATCATGAACATTGAGATGTTATCAACAACAAGATCATATCGTTAGGAGAATGATATGGTGGACATACTCCTATAGATAAGCGTAGCATAAAGATCAAGTCATTTTAATAGTTCAATTGCTATATGCTTTCTGATACATAGTAATCTAATTCCTTCGACCATGAGATCATGCATATCACCTTACCGGATGGATGCTTTGATGACATCAACACCACACCGTAACTGGGTGGCTATAAAGGTGGCATTGAGTGTTTCGGAAAGTAATTGTTGAAACACATGATCAAGAGTGGGATTTGTCCATCCATATGACGGATAGATATACTCTGGGCCTCTCGGGGAAATGTCATCCCAATTAGCTTGCAAGCATGTGACTGGCTCACAAGGGATCATATATCACGGGAACGAGAAAAGAGTACTTATCGTAACGAGGTTGAACTAATATGCAGAGATACCGACGATCATAACCTCGGATAAGTAAACTATCATGAGACAAAGGGAAATTGATATCGTATGTAAGTGGTTCATTCGATCGCAAAGTAATCGTAGAAATATGTGGGAGCCATATGAATTTCCAGATTCCTCTATTGGTTATTGATCGGAGAAGTGTCTCGATCATGTCCGCATAATTCACGAACCGTAGGGAGACACACTTAAGGATTCGACGTTGTTTGAGTAGTTATGGAATTGATGAGAAAGAGACCGAATGCTGTTCGGGAGTCTCGAATGGGATTCGGGATATCACGAGGAGATCCGGAATAGTCCGGAAGAATAAGATTCATATAAGGAAAGTCCGTTTCGGAGTTGGAGAATGGTTCTGTGTTTTCACATCGGGGAATGTTCTAGAAGGTTCCGGAATGTCCGACACTCCGGGGGGGAAGGGTAACATGAATGTGTTATACCAAGTTGGTATGATTTCCATCATGTACTAGTGTCTTCGCTTCCAAAATAAAGGGTTTATTCAAATCCTAGTTTGAAAAGTCAAACGGCTAGTTTGAAAGTCAAACGACAAGTTTGGAAAGAGGAGGAGGAGTGGAAACCGAGTTGGGAAGGAGTTCCCTCCTCAACCGCGGCGCCCACCCAAGCCGAGTTGGGGAGGGACTCCTCTCCCTCCCCTTGGCCGTCGGCCCCCCCTCCACCTATATAAGGAGGGGCAGGGCTCCCTCTTTGACACACACAAGTTCACGCCTCAAACCCTAGCAACTAGCGCTCCTGCCCACCATAGCCGCCGACGCCCCCTAGGGTTTCTCCCGATCTAGCCGTCGACTTGGGCACCTCCAACCCTAGCCGCCGGCTCTAGCACCTCTTCCTCGGCGTGTCTAAACCCTAGATCGTCGGGGGCTCTCTCATACCCACCATACTCGCGCTCGGCTTGAGGCGAAGCCCTGCGAGATCTCCCCTCTACTTCTAACCACGCCGTTGTGCTGCCAGAATCGCGAGGAGAGTGCTACAACCTCCGCTGCCTGCTGGAACAAGGGAGAGGAAGGTCTTCGACGAGTACCGAACGGTGACCGACTGCGGAGCGCTGCCGGAACACAGCGCCGGAAGGATCGTCTACGCGATCTTGAGATCGAAAGAGTACGACTACATCACCCACGAGAATCCGCTCTCTTTAAACACTTTGGAATCTTCGAGGGTGAGTTATTCCATCGACTCGTTGCTACAATCTAGTAGATAGATCTTGGCTTGTTTGTTTGTATGCGGTAGAAGTTTTTTTTTCCATGCTACGAACCCTACAACCACTAAATATAATTTGTTTATAATGGTAGATGATACACAAAACAAAATTTCTTCTATAGAATGGGTTACTAGGACGTGTACATGACACGATCCAAGGGTTTTGTTAATTCAAAGGATGCTAAAAGGGCATGCAAACTTCATGGTTGAAGTAAGCATCACGGAGTTGGAATCTTCACCGTGATGAAAAGGAAGTTTTCATCAGGAGACGATGAAGATGCTTGCATTTGCAAGAAATTAAGTGGGAGGCGCTGAGATATATTTTTAATTACATTATGTGGATGACATCTTGTTGATTTAGAAATGATGTATCTTTTATTGACAAAGGTTAAGAATTTCATTTCGATAAAATACTTAGGCAAACCCCGAAATATTTAGCGTGAATGTCTATAGTGGATAGACTGTGACGCCAATATGGTTGTGCCAACGTACATATATGAGTTATTGAAGGAGTTCAGTATAGAACGACAAGAAACAATTCTTGTTGCATGGAGAGGAATTGGATCAGATTAGTGTATCGACACTTGATAAGTGAACAAGATTCAAGTGCTTTGACACTTGTTGAGTGAAATCACGAGAATGTTTTGATCAATCATATCATGATATGTACACATCCAGAT
>CAJUWN010002067.1:0-24577 GCA_910589765.1 Avena atlantica
ACTTGTATTGCATAAGTGGCTTTGCGGGTGCCTGTTGCTCCTAGCATAGTTAAGATCCAATTTATAACGGGTGATTAACAATACTAGTATCATGGTGTGGTTCATATTCGTAAGTTAGAACGACACTTATTGAAAGCCCCAAACCACGTAAAAATGCAAGAAGTAGAGGCGTCTAACTTTGTTTTGCAGGGGTGTGCAGTGATGTGATATGGCCATGATTGTGATTATATTTGATGTATGCAATGTTCCTTATTGTAAGTTGGCAACCGGCAGGAGCCATATGGTTGTCTTTAATTTATGTTAAGACTCGCGTGTCTATTCAAGTAGTTGTAATGAGTTGAAGCCGGTGGACGACAACAATGGAGAAGCGTCATTGACCTTGATGCAATGCCGGTGATGATGGAGATCATGTTCGTGCTTGAAGATGGAGATCGGAAGCACAAAGAAGAAAGGCCATATCATATCACATATTATGAATTGCATGTGATGTTATCCTTTATGCATATTGTATTGCTTAGTAGACGACGGTAGCATTATAAGATGATCCCTCATGCACATGAATTTCAAGTCATAAAGTGTTCACCCTTAGTTAGCACCGTTGCTAAAGCTTGTTGTTTCGAAGCACCACGTGATGATCGGGTGTGTTAGATTCCGCAAGTGTATACAATGTGAGCAAGCCAGATTTGCTCATGCGGAAGCTAAGGTTTGATCTTGACGAGCCTAGCATGTACAGACATGGTCTCGGAACACGGATCACCTAAAGGTAAAGCATGAATCATATAGTAGATATGATGAACATGTCGATTGTTCGCCATTGAAACTATATCAACTCTCGTGATGATCGGTGTTGATGTGGTGGATTTGTTCGTGTGATCACTAAAACAATGTGAGGGATATTGTTTTGAGTGGGAGTTCACCTAGATTAATTTTATTATTAATTTGAACTCAATTTGTCATAAACTTAGTCTAAACTATTGCAAATATGTGTAGATCAATGGCGGCCCCTACCATCAATTTTAATGCGTTCCTAGAGAAAGAAAAGTTGAAAAACAACGGAAGCAACTTCGTGGATTGGTTCCGCAATTTGAGGATTGTCCTCACAGCTGGTAATTTGACCTATGTGCTGGATGCACCGCTGGGTGACCCACCTGCAGCTGATGCTGCCGATGAAGTAAAGAACGTTTACCTCACTCGGAAGACTCAGTACTCCACAGTTCAGTGTGCTATCTTGTATGGTTTAGAATCGGAGCTTCAGAAAAGGTTTGAGAATTCAGACCCGTATGATATTGTCGAGGATCTCAAATTGATCTTTGAGACTCATGCGGCAATTGAAAGCTATGAGGCTTCTGAAAAGTTCTTTAACTGCAAGATGGAAGAGGGCACCTCCATCAGTGAGCATGTGATTAAGATGTCTGGGCACGCAAACAAACTTCAAAGCTTGGGTATAGTGATTCCTAATTCTTTGGGGATTTACCGCGTCCTCCAATCACTACCACCAAGTTACAAGAACTTTGTGATGAACTACAACATGCAAAACATGAACAAGACGTTGCCAAAACTCTTTGCCATGTTGAAATCTGCAGAAGTGGAGATCAAGAAAGAGCACCAAGTGTTGTTGGTTAATAAGACCACCAAATTCAAGAAAGGCAAGTCTAAGCAGAAGGGACACTTCAAGAAGGGTGGTAAGAAAGTTACCACGCCAACGAAGAAGACCAAGGCTGGACCTAAGCCTGATACTGAGTGCTTTTACTGCAAGGGAGAAGGTCACTGGAAGCGGAATTGCCCAAAGTACTTGGCGGATTTGAAGAACGGCAACATCAAGAAGAATGGTATATCTGATATACATGTTATTGATGTGTATATCACTAGTACTCGTAGTAGTGCCTGGGTATTTGATACTGGTTCAGTTGCTCATATTTGTAACTCGAAACAGGTGCTGCAGAATAAACGGAAGCTAGCGAAGAACGAGGTGACGATGCGCGTGGGAAACAGATCAAAGGTTGATGTGATCGCGGTCGGCACGCTACCCCTTCATCTACCATCGGGATTAGTTTTATACTTAAATAATTGTTATTTGGTGCCTGCGTTGAGCATGAACATTATATCGGGATATTGTTTATTGCGAGACGGTTACTTGTTTAAGTCCGAGAATAATGGTTGTTCGATTTATATGAGTAATATGTTTTATGTACATGCACCTTTGATAGATGGTCTATTCTTGTTGAATCTCGATAGTGGAAATACACATATTAATAACATTGAGGCTAAACGTTTGAAATCGAGCGATAACTCGACCTATATGTGGCACTGTCGTCTTGGTGACATTGGAGTGAAGCGTATGAAGAAACTCCATTCTGATGGACTTCTTGAATCACTTGATTTTGAATCACTTGAAAGATGCGAAGCATGTCTGATGGGTAAAATGACAAAGACTCCATTTTCTGGTATGATGGAGCGAGCTACGGATTTGTTGGAAATCATACATACCGATGTGTGTGGTCCAATGAGTGTAGCGTCGCGTGGTGGTTATCGTTATGTTCTTACCTTCACGGATGATTTGAGTAGATATGGGTATATCTATTTCATGAAACATAAGTCCGAAACTTTCGAGAAGTTTAAGTAATTTCAAAGTGAGGTAGAGAATCAACATAACAAGAAGATTAAATTTCTACGTTCTGATCGTGGAGGTGAATATCTAAGTTACGAGTTTGGCGAGCATTTGAAGAAATGCGGAATACTTTTGCAATTGACACCGCCGGGAACACCACAGCGTAATGGTGTGTCCGAACATCGTAATCGAACTCTCTTAGATATGGTTCGTTCTATGATGTCACTTACAGATTTACCGCTATCATTTCGGGGTTATGCATTAGAAACAGCCACATTCACTTTAAATAGGGCACCATCTAAATCCGTTGAAATGACACCGTATGAATTATGGTTTGGGAAGAAACCTAGATTGTCGTTCCTTAAAGTTTGGGGATGCGAAGCCTATGTAAAGAAGTTACAGCCGGTCAAGCTTGAACCCAAAGCGGAAAAATGCGTCTTCATAGGATACCCGAAGGAAACTATTGGGTATACCTTCTATCATAGATCCGAAGACAAAATCTTCGTTGCCAATAATGGATCCTTTCTAGAGAAGGAATTTCTCTCGAAAGAAGTGACTGGAAGGAAAGTAGAACTCGACGAGGTTGTCGAACCTTCTCTCGAAATTGCGAGTAGCGCAGCGCCGGAAGAAGTTCTTGTGGTGCCTGCACCAATTAGAGAGGAAGCTAATGATGATGATCATGAAACTTCGGTCGAAGTTGCTACAGAGCCTCGCAGGTCAAGAGAACTCGTACCACTCCAGATTGGTATGATCCCGTTATGAGTGTCATGTTGGTGGACAACACCGATGACCCTGAGACATATGAGGAAGCGATGATGAGCCCAGATTCCAATAAATGGCAAGAAGCCATGAAATCCGAGATTGGATCCATGTACGAAAACCAAGTATGGACTTTGGTAGACTTACCGGATGGCCGGAAGGCTGTCGAGAACAAATGGATTTTCAAGAAGAAAACAGATGCTGATGGTAATGTTACTGTCTATAAAGCTCGACTTGTCGCAAAAGGGTTTCGACAAATTCAAGGAGTTGACTACGATGAGACTTTCTCACCAGTAGCGAAGCTAAAGTCTGTGAGGATTATGTTAGCAATCGCTGCATATTATGATTATGAGATATGGCAGATGGATGTCAAAACAGCATTCCTCAATGGAGACATTGATGAAGAGTTGTATATGATGCAACCCAAAGGTTTTGTCGATCCTAAAGATGCTAACAAGGTATGCAAACTTCAACGGTCCATCTATGGATTGAAGCAAGCATCCCGGAGTTGGAATCAACGTTTTGATAAGGTGATCAAAAGTTTTGGTTTTATACAAACTTATGGAGAAGCTTGTATTTACAAGAAAGTGAGTGGGATCTCTGTAGCATTCTTAATACTATATGTAGATGACATATTGTTGATTGGGAATGATGTAGACCTTCTTAGTAGTGTCAAGGAATATTTGAATAATAGTTTTTCAATGAAGGATCTTGGCGAAGCAGCTTACATATTAGGCATAAAGATTTATAGAGATAGATCGAAACGCCAAATATCATTGTCACAAAGTACATATTTGGACAAAGTTCTAAAGAGGTTTGGAATGGAAGATAGCAAGAAAGGGTTCTTGCCCATGTTGCCCAATACGACCTTGAGTAAAACTCAAAGTCCGACAGCGGCAGAAGATAGAGAAAGGATGAGTAAGACTCCCTATGCCTCAGCCATAGGATCTCTAATGTATGCCATGCTATGTACTAGACCCGACATTGCATATGCTGTTAGTTTAACTAGCAGATATCAAAGTGATCCAGGAGTGGATCATTGGACAGCGGTCAAAAACATCCTTAAGTACTTGAGAAGAACTAAGGATATGGTTCTTTCTTATGGAGGTGATGAATAGCTCGTTGTTAATGGTTACACCGATGCTAGTTGGAACACCGATCCGGATGATTCTAAATCACAATCTGGATACGTATTTATTTTGAATGGTGCAGCAGTTAGCTGGAGGAGTGCAAAGCAAAGCGTTGTGGCGAGATCTTCAACTGAATCGGAATACATGGCTGCTTCGGAGGCTTCACAAGAAGCGATATGGATGAAAGAGTTCATTACAGAGCTGGGTGTGATTCCTAGTGCGCTAGACCCAATGTCTATATATTGTGATAACATGGGCGCCATAGCCAATGCGCAAGAACCAAGGTCACACAAGAAGCTGAAGCACATCAAGCTACGTTTTCACGCTATTCGAGAACATATCCAAGATGGGGATATAAAGATTTGCAAAGTACGCACAGATCTGAATGTGGCGGATCCGTTGACTAAACCTCTCCCGAGGGAAAACATGACTAGCACCAAACTGCCATGGGTGTTCGGTATATTACCATGTAATCTAGATTAGATGACTCTAGTGCAAGTGGGAGACTGTTGGAGATATTCCCTAGAGGCAATAATAAATGTAGTTATTATTATATCTTTGTGTTTATTATAAATGTTTACATTCATGCTATAATAGTATTAACAAGGAAACATTAATAATTGTGTGATTTGTAAACTAAAATAGAGTCCCTAGTAAAGCCTCTTTATAATACTAGCTTGTTGGTTAATAAATGGTTATGGTTTCCCTATCATGAACATTGAGATGTTATTAACAAAAAGATCATATCGTTAGGAGAATGATATGGTGGACATACTCCTATAGATAAGCGTAGCATAAAGATCAAGTCATTTTAATAGTTCAATTGCTATATGCTTTCTGATACATAGTAACCTAATTCCTTCGACCATGAGATCATGCATATCACCTTTACCGGATGGATGCTTTGATGACATCAAAGACCACACCGTAACTGGGTGGCTATAAAGGTGGCATTGAGTGTTCGGAAAGTATTGGTTGAAACACATGGATCAAGAGTGGGATTTTTCCATCCATATGACGGATAGATATACTCTAGGCCCTCTCGGTGAAATGTCATCCAATTAGCTTGCAAGCATGTGACTGGATCACAAGGGATCACATATCACGGGAACGAGAAAAGAGTACTTATCGGTAACGAGGTTGAACTAGGTATGCAGAGATACCGACGATCATAACCTCGGATAAGTAAACTATCATGAGACAAAGGGAATTTGGTATCGTATGTAAGTGGTTCATTCGATCGCAAAGTAATCGTAGAAATATGTGGGAGCCATATGAATTTCCAGATTCCTCTATTGGTTATTGATCGGAGAAGTGTCTCGATCATGTCCGCATAATTCACGAACCGTAGGGAGACACACTTAAGGATTCGACGTTGTTTGAGTAGTTATGGAATGATGAGAAAGTGTCCGAATGTTGTTCGGAGTCTCGAATGGGATTCGGGATATCACGAGGAGATCCGGAATGGTCCGGAGAATAAGATTCATATAAGGAAAGTCCCGTTTCGGAGTTGGAGAATGATTCCGGTGTTTTCATCGGGAATGTTCTAGAAGGTTCCGGAATGTCCGGCACTCCGGAGGGGAAGGGTACATGAATGTGTTATATCAAGTTGGTATGATTGCATCATGTACTAAGTGTCATCGCTGAACAAAATAAAGGATTAAATCAAATCCTAGTTTGAAAAGTCAAACGGCTAGTTTGAAAGTCAAACGGCTATTTTTGGGAAGTGGAAAAAGAGGAGGAAACCGAGTTGGGGAGGAGTCCCTCCTTCCCACCGCTGGCGCCCCACCAAGCCGAGTTGGGGAGGGACTCCTCTCCCTCCCCTTGGCTGGCCGGCCCCTCCACCTATATAAGGAGGGGCAGGGCTCCCTCCTAGAGACACACAAGATCCTCTCCTCCAAACCCTAGCACCAAGCCGCCGCCGCCTCCATAGCCGCCGTCGGCCCTAGGGCAAACCGCCGCCGCCGCCTAGCTAAACCCTAGCCGCCGGCTTGCTCCTCCTCGGTGTGTCTAAACTCTAGATCGTCGAGGAACTCTCTCATACACCACCATACTCGCTCCGGCTTAAGGCGAAGCCCTGCGAGATCTCCCCTCTACTTCCGGTACCACGCCGTTGTGCTGCCGGAATCGCGAGGAGAGTGCTACAACCTCCGCTCCCTGCTGGAACAAGGGAGAGGAAGGTCTTCGTCGAGTACCGAACGTGTGACCGACTGCGGGAGCGCTGCCGGAACGCAGCACCGGAAGGATCGTCTACGCGATCTTGAGATCAGGAAGAGTACGACTACATCACCCAGGAGAATCCGCTCTCGTTAAACACTTTGGAATCTTCGAGGGTGAGTTATTCTATCGACTCGTTGCTACAATATAGTAGATAGATCTTGGCTTGTTTGTTTGTATACGGTAGAATTTTTTTGTTTTCCATGCTATGAAACCCTACAAAAATATCGCGAGACAAAAGTATTTAGTTGCAATGTTAAGGTTCTCACGATCATAAGAAGTCGTCGTTGAATGTGTAGGAGTCAGTACGGATATCTAGGTCCCGCTACTGAATATTGATCGGAGAGGGGTCTCAATCATGTTTGTATTATTCGCAAACCGTAGGGTGACACACTTAAGGGATATCGACACCATTTGGAGCAAATGAGTTTCTAGAAAAACAATATCAAAGTGCTGAAATTATTTCAATGGACTCCGGAATTGTTTCGGGTGAAATTGCTAAAATTGGTTCTGCATGTGAAATTGAAAAGTAGCAAGGGGTTTTATGTAAATGTTTGTTAATTAATGTAATTGAAAAAATTCTGAATAAATAAATAAAGGAATTTTATTTAATGAGAGATTGCATTAAATTAGGTGAAAATTTAATGGAATTTGAGTGGGATTTTGAGTGGAGGAAATGGAGAGTCATTTTGTGAGTGGGAGCTCCACTCACCTGAATGGAGGAAGGGGTGAGGCAGACACCATGGCCGCCAGCCATGGCCCTTGGGGTGCCCCTCCTCCTATAAAAGGCTCCCCTCTCCCTCTCTCTTACTCACACCTCCTCGTGAAGGATCTCTCTCCCCCTCTAGTACTATTCCCCCATGTTCTCGGCTTAGCGAGATACATGTTCCCGTTGGCTTTTTGGAGCAAGGATTTGCTTCTTCCACTGCATTGCTGGAGCGAGGACACGGAGGTTGTCAAGGTCCCGTATGTGTGTGCGATAACGGATGCTCCGCTGAGTTGCTGTGCTGCCGGACTTCCATACGATCTTGAGATCGGCGAGAGATCGACTATATCACCAACGAGTCCATACTCGTAAAGCTTTGTCGGTATTTAAGGGTATGTATTCTAGACGTATATCCACCTGTTAATTGTATCTAGATAGACGGATCGTGGCATATATATACAATTCCCATCGTAGAATTTTTTTTGTTTTCTATGCTGCTAACCCAACATACTTATCTACCGCACTATGATGCATATGATGTGCCTGAACAAGAACTTGTATATTTTGGAAGGTGGTGAAACATTCCTCTATTATCCAGGACTTGAGGAAAATATGGTCGAAGGTGGTATATAGTAACCCCTCCAATGTTAAACTGAGTATGGTGGAGTGCTTGTGATGATTAGCTTATGATAACCTGCTATTGATGAACTACTTTTGATAAACCGCTTGTGATGAACCTACTTATTGTTGAAGGGTTGATGCGGTGTAGTGTTGTACGGTACATACCTAAACTCTAAGAAGAGGGCATCCTGGACCCTAACTCCTTCCGACCCCCGTGCGGCAGCGCCCGCGCTGCACCAGGATGTAGCCGCCAGCCGCCCCGAACTACTCTGCCCCGCGCCTCCCTCAACCCGCCGCCACCGGCTTCGTCGCCAGGAAAAGTCTCAGCGGCGGACGTTCCTCGCATCCGAGATCTGGGATGGGGCAACGCCCTCACGCTCTTGTCAATGATGGTTACGTCGGACGAAAGTGGTCAGCAGCCTAGACAGTCGGTGGTGGGAGTTGCAGGGTTCGGAGCATAGAAAACAAAAATTTTCCTACGATGTGAACTATATACCAAGATCTATCTACTAGATACAAACAACGGGCGGATGTATATCCGTAGAGAACATACCCTTGAAGACCGACAAAGCTTAACGAGTTCAACTCGTGGTTGATGTAGACGATCTCTTGCCGATCTCAAGATCGAGAGGAAGTCCTAGCGCCGCAAATCAGCAGCGCATCCGTGCTCGCACACACGTTCGAGGCACCGAGCAACCTCCGCCTCCTCGCTCCAGCGATGTAGTGGAAGCACAACCATTTCTTGCTGAATAGCCACCGGGAACATGTATCTCGCTAGTCCGAGACCATGGGGGATAAATTCTAGAGGGGGAGAGAGATCCTTCACGAGGAGGTGTGAGAGACAAGTGAGGAGGGGGATCCTTTTATAGGAGGAGGGGGGAACCCAAGGGGGTGGCCGCTGGCCATGGGGGCTGCCCCCTCCCCTACTTCATTCATGTGGGTGGACACTCCACTCACAAAATGCCCTTTAAAATCCCTCCACTCAAAAGTCCACTCAAATTCCCATTAAATTTCCACCAAATTTAATGCAAACTCTCATTAAATAAAACTCTTTTATTTTATTCAGAATTTTGTCAATTACTTTAATGACAAACATTCACAAATAACCCCTTGCTAGAATTCTATTTCACATGCATAACCACTTTATGCAATTTCACCCGAAAACCTGTTTCGGTATCTAGTGAAATAAATTCCTGCGCTTTGTTCATTCTTTCGGCATGAAACATTTGCTCCAATTGGATGTCGGTGTCTCTTAAGTGTGTCACCCTACGGTTCGTGAATAATGCGGACATGATCGAGACCCCTCTCGGATCAATAATCATACGCGGGATCTGGAGACCCATACTGACTCCCACACATTCAACGATGACTTTCTTGTGATCGTCGGAACCTTTTACGCTAGTATCTTAATCCCTTTGTTTCACAATATATTACATGTCCGAGATTCGATCATCGGTATCTCCATACCTAGTTTGATCTCGTTACCGACATGCACTCTTTTCTCGTTCCTGTGATATAACATTCTAGTGATCAAATCACTTGCTTGCAAGCTAATCAATGTGATATCACCGAGAGGGCCCAGAGTATATCTATCCGTCATCGGGATGAACAAATTCCACTCTCGATCCATGAGCCTCAACATAACACTTTATTAGTTCTGAATCCATCTTTATAATCACCCTGTTACGGTGTGACGTTTGATGTTATCAAGAAACTCTTCCGGTGTTAGTGATTGACATGATCTCATGGTCTAAGGATTAGGATCACTTCGTAAGTTGTTATAGCAATATAAACTCAATGACTTTGATCGTAATGCTATACTTCGGATGAATGTTCATCACACCATTACACTAATGTTGTGATCCCGTTATTAACAACATCCAATGTCCATGATCAGGAAACCTTGATCATCTTGTTAATCAACGAGCTAGTTTATGAGAGAGGCATAACTAGGAACTTTCTGTTTGTTTATTAAACACACATGTATTAACGTTTCCGTATTAATACAATTATAGCATGCAAAATAAACATCTATCATATACTTGGAATACACATAATAAACACTTTATTATTGCCTCTCAGGGCATATTCCCTTCAGTCTCCCACTTGCACTAGAGAAAATAATCTAGTTACATAGTGATAAATCTAACACCCATTGAGTTCTGGTGTTGATCATGTTTTGCTCTAGGGAGAGTTTTAGTCAACGGATCTGCTACATTGAGATCCGTATGTACTTTACAAATCTTTATATCTCCATCCTTGACATGCTCGCGGATGGAGTGAAACCGGCGCTTAATATGCTTGGAATGCTTGTGAGACCTTGGCTCTTTGGCATTGGCAATGGCACCATTGTTGTCACAATAGATCACCATTGGGTCCAACGCGTTTGCGACCACTCCTAGTTCGGATATGAACTCCTTCATCCAAACTGCTTCCTGAGCCGCTTCTGAAGCAGCAACATATTCGGCCTCCGTTGTTGATCCCGCTACCACAGGTTGTTTGGAGCTCCTCCAACTAACCGCTCCGCCATTCATGAGAAATACATATCCGGATTGAGACTTAGAGTCATCCGGATCGGTGTCAAAGCTAGCGTCGACATAACACTTAGCGACGAGCTCTTCTTCACCTCCGTATACAAGAAACATATCCTTAGTTCTTCGTAAGTACATAAGGATATTCTTGACCGCTATCCAGTGTTCCGAACCTGGATTCGATTGGTACCTACTAGTCAAACTAATAGCATGTGCCACATCTGGTCTTGTACATAGCATGGCGTACATTATAGAGCCTATGGCTGAAGCATAGGGGACTTTGTCCATTATCTCTCTTTCTTCCGCCGAAGCCGGACTTTGAGTCTTACTCAATGTCTTGCCTTGCAACATAGGTAAGAACCCCTTCTTACTTCCGTCCATTTTAAACTTCTTTAAAATCTTATCAAGGTATGTACTTTGCGATAGCCCTATTAGGCGCCTAGATCTATCTCTATAGATCTTTATGCCTAATATGTATGACGCTTCACCTAGGTCCTTGTAACACCCTCAGAATCGGACCTATGCAAGTTTGAGCAAAATTCGCAAAACCCGCATAGAAACGATTCAAAGGTGCCCACCAGGCACTTTCGTGCGGGTGGAAAACGAAGTAATAACATTACACAACAGTCCTCGATGGGACCCACAGAACAGATATATATAACAGCGACTCCATGAGTCAAGAATACAGATATAATATACAAAGATCCAAATCACCTTGAAAACGATAGAGCGTCCAGCTACGGACAAGATGCAAATGGGGCTAAGAGCCCTGAAGAATAACCAATGGCGTCCATAACCCTGCCCAGGCCAAGCCGGAAGGGTAACCCTGCTAACGACGTCGATCTCAAAACCTGCTTAACAAAAGGGGTGCCGACAAAGGGCAAAGCAGAAAACAAAGAAGGAGCGTCAGTACTGAGGCCAGTACACGGCGAGGCTAGAATTCGGCGGTCCTCGCCTACATAGGTATGGTGGACTGAAGCGGCAGCGGCAGCATGCACTGAACAACCTATAGAGACTCGATACACAGGCGGTTATCAGAGAGGGGTAAGAATGACCTAACCGGATCCAACCTGAAGCTATCACCAAACAAACCCATCCTGGTGTTTCCCCCTCGAAACCAAACGAGGAAGTCAACCGAGGAACTCACACAGTTGGCAGTTTTGCTTATTCAGTTATAGTTGCGGCACTTTACTAGTCAGGTTAGGTACTCGTTCTGATAAAGTAAGCAGTGGGCACTTTTAGTTAACCATTCCGTGATAGTTGCAACAATTACTAATCAGGTACAGATAGCATGAGATAACCCAAAACCCAGCAGTGGTTGGTACTTTTATTCAGCCATTCCGTTGTAGTTGCAATACTTACTAGTCAGATACAATTGTCGCAAGCGACAACCAAACAAGCAATTGTGGGCAGTATTAATTAGCCATTCCATTATAGTGAAGCTGATTACTAGTCATTATAAGTCAAATTTATAACAGTAAACTTTAGTTATGCTTGTCTATGATCGAGAAACTGTGCTCCAAGTCGTCCATATCCGCGGACACGGCTTTCAGAAAGTTTTACCCGGCCGGGGTGCACCAATAGCAACACACACTCGATCAACCTCGGAAAAACCAAATCAAAACCCAACGAGGCTTTCACGACAAAGCAATCACAAGATTCAGAAATATTTCAGGGGGCCACCCCTTAAGTAGATCCCGCAACGGAGTAAGCAAGCTCCGAGACGGCCTCAAGGTCTGCGACAATGGCTGTAAACGACTGGGAACCCGAAAGTGTGGCTGGGCTTGTCGATACCGCGTAAACATTCCGCTTCCAAAACAGTACAGTGTGCAGTACCTCGCACAATCGTAAATAAAGCAGTAAAGCATGGCATAAGTACAGGATAGTAATAATACCTCAAACTAGTTTGTGGCCCCAAGAAATAAGACGGAATCAAGCTCTGGCTAAGGGGGGTCCCATATACCTCCCGGATGTGGATAGCGCGATTAATCAAGGAACAGGTATCAAGTACTCGGGGTCTTACGGGACACAAGTGGGCGTTCGGAAACCAAATATTATCTATCACCCACCGATGCCTCTGCTTAATTCAATTTTAGTTGTTAAACAGAAATTAAAGTGAACAATAAGTAAAACTAGAATCATCTCCAACAACAACATGCGGCAATACATCAACAACTGTGGCAGTTGACAACACGCAACATTACTTGAGCAAGCGACTACGACGCGCAAGTCCAACTATCTACCAAACAACAGGTAATAGGATGTGTCCAAGGCAATAGGAGGCTGCAGGGAATATCACGGTACGGAAAACTAGAGCATCGCAACACAGATAGCAATAGATCAACAGGAGGGAGTAAAGACTATAAAAGTAAGATAGGTAGAAAGGGGGAGATGCTCGCCTGAAAACATTGCCGAAAGATTCATCCGAAGAACGGGGCGAAGCTCACATCAACTCAACGGCCTTATCCGCGAAGAAGCAAAACACTAGAAGGAACACCGGGTGCAATATTTAATACACGGCAGAAGATCGGCATGGTGCATGTATGATGCATGGCATGGCAAAGTGCGATGCAATTAGGTCAAGTTTAAGCGGAACCGGGGTCCCGACAATTGATTAGGTGGTTCATGTTGTTTAGATACCCCGCATTTAAATGTTGTTTACATGGCAAAAGATAAGATACCGGTTCGCTACTCAAGTTTAAATGAGGCCGATATGAGACTAGATTTGCTCGCATATGGGCCCCATATTTAATTATTAGGTGAATCGGCATAAGGCCCCCAAACCACATGAATGTATGCATGCATGACCAATTAGTGTGCGGCAAGTTGTTATTATATTATGAAATAGGGTTTTCGGGAAAGGGTTCACACTTGAGGGGGCTCGACGATCTTGGGGTTCCGGGGTTCGGGGTCGGCTCCAGGGTCCAGGGTCCGGTCTCGGGGTCCAGGGTTCGACGGATAGGTCTCGGCGGGAACGTTCTCGGATATCGGGTAGGTCTTGGCGCATTCGCGGTCTCGGTGTCGTTCTTGTCGTCGTGCCGATCTTGTCGGTCCCACGGGATCGGTCTTGCCATTGCTAGGGCCTTGTCGTTCGGAAAGCCGTACTTGGTGTCCGGGACGGAGTGCTTGTCGCATCCGTGGCCGTCGGTTCGCGTCGACGGTCTTGTGTAGAGGTACTTGGCGTGCCGATGAAGAACTTGGCGTCTTGGGGTCGTCGGGGTTCAGTCGCGCCGGGATCGGTCTTCGGGGCTACAACCATCGGCTCCGTGGGCAGATCTTGAGGTTCCGGCGAGGTCCTCGGAAGGTCTTGGCAACATAATGTCGTATTGTTGTTCCTATCGACGGGATCGTTGCTGAAAGGTTGGTCTTGAAGATCTTGTCTACGCGGGACATGGAATCCAAATAGATTACAAAGAAGAGCAAGCATCCAACTAGGATGCAGCGATACAGACAAGATGACAAGGGCTAGAGCAGCGTGGCAGCTTCTGGACAAGGGGACACGGATCACTGCGGGCGCGTCAGAGAGGGAGGCCTCAAGGACGAGCGGGGAGATGGCGACAAGGGCCCTTGCGGCGGAGATGAGCAGAGGCACACGGGGCGCTGCGAGAGGTGGCGATGGCGAGGACGAGCAGGACGACGCGGGCCGGCGGCGGTGGACACGGGCCGGGCTCAGCGGGTCGCGGAGGCGCGGCTCCGGCGAACTGAGCTGCGGAGGGCGAAGCGGAGGCCGGTACTGGCGATGGCGGTCGCGCCGGCGGCGAGACGCGGCCCGTGGCGAGTTCGGGGAAGGAGGACGCGGCGTCGGGGGGCGCGGCCGTCTGCGCGGGGCGGTCGCCGGAGCACGGGAGAGCGGCGGCGGGGCGGTTGGCCGGAGGTGGAGGCCGGGCTGGACGCGGAGGACGGCGCAGCAGGGCGGACGGGAAGCGGGCGAGGCCGACGCGGGCCGAGGCGACGGAGGCGGGCGGTCCGCGGGAGCGAGGCGAGCCGGCGGCGGAGAAGGAGGGGAGGAGGCGCCTGGGAGGGGGGCGCGCCGCCGGGGCCGGAGAAGGAGGAGGTCGGGGGAGAGCGCGTGGGGAGGAGGGTGCCGCGGGGTTGGTGGTTGAAGGGAGAAGAGAAACAGGGGGGAGGGAGGAGGCGCGAGGGTGGGGTCCGGTCGGTGGGGCCACGCGGGCAGGGAGGGCTGTGGCCGCGCGCGTGTACAGGGAGGGTGGAGGTGTGGAGTGCGTGTGTGGGTCTGTGGGGTGGGTGAGAGGAGTGAGGTGAGAGAGAGAGATGCTGCCACGTGGCAGCCCACGGTTGGTGGGGGTGAGGGGAGTGGTGAGGTGTCGTGCTAGGATAGGTTGGGGTGATGTGGCTGGGAGGGGTGGGTAGAGTTTTAGGTGAGAATAGGATTTAGGTAGGGTAGGCAGGTTGGGCCGTTTTATAAACTGGGGGTGGTCGTTCGGGTCGGGACGGCCCGTTCGACTGCCCCTACTGAAAATTAATTAAAAGTTTTATTTAATTAAACAGACCGTTTGCAAAACAATTTTAACAAAACAAAATATTCCGGTGACCCGGTTTTCGATGTTGAATCAACAGGGGGCGTTTTAGAAAACAACACGGGCTTTGCAAACATAGTTTTGGCAAACAATGCATGATGACGACGATGCAATGCACAAATTCAACGCGATTTTCTAGTAGTGGTTTTGCGGGATGCCACAATTCGACACCACTAACAATGGATCTCGCCCTCGAGATCCGCCTCATGGTACCGGAAGGAAGGTCGGCGTTCTGCGTCTTCTCGCGCTTCGTGTAGATCCTCGCGACACCACTAACGAGGCTCTTTCTTCATCTGGGAATCGGCGACACCACCAACAAAGGTTCGTTGTTCCTGATCGTCGAGAGAGCACTCCGGAAACAAAAGGTCGAAGGTAGAGGTATCACAAATAAAGCCACCCCTAACTTCCGTGGACGGAGTTAATTGCTGGATCCACTGCCTCGACGTACAAGAGCGAATGATAAGAGCAGTGGTAGGGTAGCTAATCCATCCCGCACTCAAACCATTACTCTGCACACGAATATGCGGATTAAGCAACCAACTCTCGGAATCAGACTGAAGATCTCGACAAACGAGGTTCGGAAACAAAGGAATGTTGCCAGCAGAATCGTATGAAAGACACACTGATTAAGTTTCGCGATGGTTCCATTGGCATGAACAACACGTGCTCAAGGTCGACTCCAACTTCACCAAAGCTCGTCCTTCTCATATGTTTTTCAACGACACTGATATCCAGCAAGGAACACAGATGGACAAAGAGCTCAAGAACAACAGATTGGAGGAAGGGTACAACATACAAGTTGCAGATTGATGATCGTAGCACCTCCGTTATAAAAAGGGAGAAAGCGAAACCCTGAAGGTACGACGGAAACCCACCCACGAGAAATCCTGGACTCGGAGAAAGAGAAGAGCGCGGATTTAAAACACGTCGAGATAAGAGGAGAATAGCAGAGGGGTAAGGAGTAAAATCAGACCTAATCAGAACTATCCAACCGATTTTCGAAAATAGTTTTGACTCTCTACTTCGGCCGTTAGCTAGGTTATCCTACAGGCTGGACTTGTGGGGTATCGCAACTGCTGTGCTCTGATACCACTCTGTAACACCCTCAGAATCGGACCTATGCAAGTTTGAGCAAAATTCGCAAAACCCGCATAGAAACGATTCAAAGGTGCCCACCAGGCACTTTCGTGCGGGTGGAAAACGAAGTAATAACATTACACAACAGTCCTCGATGGGACCCACAGAACAGATATATATAACAGCGACTCCATGAGTCAAGAATACAGATATAATATACAAAGATCCAAATCACCTTGAAAACGATAGAGCGTCCAGCTACGGACAAGATGCAAATGGGGCTAAGAGCCCTGAAGAATAACCAATGGCGTCCATAACCCTGCCCAGGCCAAGCCGGAAGGGTAACCCTGCTAACGACGTCGATCTCAAAACCTGCTTAACAAAAGGGGTGCCGACAAAGGGCAAAGCAGAAAACAAAGAAGGAGCGTCAGTACTGAGGCCAGTACACGGCGAGGCTAGAATTCGGCGGTCCTCGCCTACATAGGTATGGTGGACTGAAGCGGCAGCGGCAGCATGCACTGAACAACCTATAGAGACTCGATACACAGGCGGTTATCAGAGAGGGTAAGAATGACCTAACCGGATCCAACCTGAAGCTATCACCAAACAAACCCATCCTGGTGTTTCCCCCTCGAAACCAAACGAGGAAGTCAACCGAGGAACTCACACAGTTGGCAGTTTTGCTTATTCAGTTATAGTTGCGGCACTTTACTAGTCAGGTTAGGTACTCGTTCTGATAAAGTAAGCAGTGGGCACTTTTAGTTAACCATTCCGTGATAGTTGCAACAATTACTAATCAGGTACAGATAGCATGAGATAACCCAAAACCCAGCAGTGGTTGGTACTTTTATTCAGCCATTCCGTTGTAGTTGCAATACTTACTAGTCAGATACAATTGTCGCAAGCGACAACCAAACAAGCAATTGTGGGCAGTATTAATTAGCCATTCCATTATAGTGAAGCTGATTACTAGTCATTATAAGTCAAATTTATAACAGTAAACTTTAGTTATGCTTGTCTATGATCGAGAAACTGTGCTCCAAGTCGTCCATATCCGCGGACACGGCTTTCAGAAAGTTTTACCCGGCCGGGGTGCACCAATAGCAACACACACTCGATCAACCTCGGAAAAACCAAATCAAAACCCAACGAGGCTTTCACGACAAAGCAATCACAAGATTCAGAAATATTTCAGGGGCCACCCCTTAAGTAGATCCCGCAACGGAGTAAGCAAGCTCCGAGACGGCCTCAAGGTCTGCGACAATGGCTGTAAACGACTGGGAACCCGAAAGTGTGGCTGGGCTTGTCGATACCGCGTAAACATTCCGCTTCCAAAACAGTACAGTGTGCAGTACCTCGCACAATCGTAAATAAAGCAGTAAAGCATGGCATAAGTACAGGATAGTAATAATACCTCAAACTAGTTTGTGGCCCCAAGAAATAAGACGGAATCAAGCTCTGGCTAAGGGGGGTCCCATATACCTCCCGGATGTGGATAGCGCGATTAATCAAGGAACAGGTATCAAGTACTCGGGGTCTTACGGGACACAAGTGGGCGTTCGGAAACCAAATATTATCTATCACCCACCGATGCCTCTGCTTAATTCAATTTTAGTTGTTAAACAGAAATTAAAGTGAACAATAAGTAAAACTAGAATCATCTCCAACAACAACATGCGGCAATACATCAACAACTGTGGCAGTTGACAACACGCAACATTACTTGAGCAAGCGACTACGACGCGCAAGTCCAACTATCTACCAAACAACAGGTAATAGGATGTGTCCAAGGCAATATGAGGCTGCAGGGAATATCACGGTACGGAAAACTAGAGCATCGCAACACAGATAGCAATAGATCAACAGGAGGGAGTAAAGACTATAAAAGTAAGATAGGTAGAAAGGGGGAGATGCTCGCCTGAAAACATTGCCGAAAGATTCATCCGAAGAACGGGGCGAAGCTCACATCAACTCAACGGCCTTATCCGCGAAGAAGCAAAACACTAGAAGGAACACCGGGTGCAATATTTAATACACGGCAGAAGATCGGCATGGTGCATGTATGATGCATGGCATGGCAAAGTGCGATGCAATTAGGTCAAGTTTAAGCGGAACCGGGGTCCCGACAATTGATTAGGTGGTTCATGTTGTTTAGATACCCCGCATTTAAATGTTGTTTACATGGCAAAAGATAAGATACCGGTTCGCTACTCAAGTTTAAATGAGGCCGATATGAGACTAGATTTGCTCGCATATGGGCCCCATATTTAATTATTAGGTGAATCGGCATAAGGCCCCCAAACCACATGAATGTATGCATGCATGACCAATTAGTGTGCGGCAAGTTGTTATTATATTATGAAATAGGGTTTTCGGGAAAGGGTTCACACTTGAGGGGGCTCGACGATCTTGGGGTTCCGGGGTTCGGGGTCGGCTCCAGGGTCCAGGGTCCGGTCTCGGGGTCCAGGGTTCGACGGATAGGTCTCGGCGGGAACGTTCTCGGATATCGGGTAGGTCTTGGCGCATTCGCGGTCTCGGTGTCGTTCTTGTCGTCGTGCCGATCTTGTCGGTCCCACGGGATCGGTCTTGCCATTGCTAGGGCCTTGTCGTTCGGAAAGCCGTACTTGGTGTCCGGGACGGAGTGCTTGTCGCATCCGTGGCCGTCGGTTCGCGTCGACGGTCTTGTGTAGAGGTACTTGGCGTGCCGATGAAGAACTTGGCGTCTTGGGGTCGTCGGGGTTCAGTCGCGCCGGGATCGGTCTTCGGGCTACAACCATCGGCTCCGTGGGCAGATCTTGAGGTTCCGGCGAGGTCCTCGGAAGGTCTTGGCAACATAATGTCGTATTGTTGTTCCTATCGACGGGATCGTTGCTGAAAGGTTGGTCTTGAAGATCTTGTCTACGCGGGACATGGAATCCAAATAGATTACAAAGAAGAGCAAGCATCCAACTAGGACGCAGCGATACAGACAAGATGACAAGGGCTAGAGCAGCGTGGCAGCTTCTGGACAAGGGGACACGGATCACTGCGGGCGCGTCAGAGAGGGAGGCCTCAAGGACGAGCGGGGAGATGGCGACAAGGGCCCTTGCGGCGGAGATGAGCAGAGGCACACGGGGCGCTGCGAGAGGTGGCGATGGCGAGGACGAGCAGGACGACGCGGGCCGGCGGCGGTGGACACGGGCCGGGCTCAGCGGGTCGCGGAGGCGCGGCTCCGGCGAACTGAGCTGCGGAGGGCGAAGCGGAGGCCGGTACTGGCGATGGCGGTCGCGCCGGCGGCGAGACGCGGCCCGTGGCGAGTTCGGGGAAGGAGGACGCGGCGTCGGGGGGCGCGGCCGTCTGCGCGGGGCGGTCGCCGGAGCACGGGAGAGCGGCGGCGGGGCGGTTGGCCGGAGGTGGAGGCCGGGCTGGACGCGGAGGACGGCGCAGCAGGGCGGACGGGAAGCGGGCGAGGCCGACGCGGGCCGAGGCGACGGAGGCGGGCGGTCCGCGGGAGCGAGGCGAGCCGGCGGCGGAGAAGGAGGGGAGGAGGCGCCTGGGAGGGGGCGCGCCGCCGGGGCCGGAGAAGGAGGAGGTCGGGGGAGAGCGCGTGGGGAGGAGGGTGCCGCGGGGTTGGTGGTTGAAGGGAGAAGAGAAACAGGGGGGAGGGAGGAGGCGCGAGGGTGGGGTCCGGTCGGTGGGGCCACGCGGGCAGGGAGGGCTGTGGCCGCGCGCGTGTACAGGGAGGGTGGAGGTGTGGAGTGCGTGTGTGGGTCTGTGGGGTGGGTGAGAGGAGTGAGGTGAGAGAGAGAGATGCTGCCACGTGGCAGCCCACGGTTGGTGGGGGTGAGGGGAGTGGTGAGGTGTCGTGCTAGGATAGGTTGGGGTGATGTGGCTGGGAGGGGTGGGTAGAGTTTTAGGTGAGAATAGGATTTAGGTAGGGTAGGCAGGTTGGGCCGTTTTATAAACTGGGGGTGGTCGTTCGGGTCGGGACGGCCCGTTCGACTGCCCCTACTGAAAATTAATTAAAAGTTTTATTTAATTAAACGGACCGTTTGCAAAACAATTTTAACAAAACAAAATATTCCGGTGACCCAGTTTTCGATGTTGAATCAACAGGGGGCGTTTTAGAAAACAACACGGGCTTTGCAAACATAGTTTTGGCAAACAATGCATGATGACGACGATGCAATGCACAAATTCAACGCGATTTTCTAGTAGTGGTTTTGCGGGATGCCACAGTCCTTCATTGAAAATTTGCTGTTTAGATAACTTTTAACACTGTTTAAAAGATCTATATCATTTCCGATCAATAATATGTCATCCACATATAATATCAGAAATGCCACATTGCTCCCACTCACTTTCTTGTAAATACAAGCTTCTCCATAAGTTTGGACAAATCCAAACTCTTTGATCACCTCATCAAAGCGGAGATTCCAACTTTGTGATGCTTGCTTCAATCCATAGATGGATCGCTAAAGCTTGCACACCTTGTTAGCATCCTTAGGATCGACAAAACCCTTTGGTTGTATCATATACAACTTTTCTTCAATATTACCATTGAGAAACGCGGTTTTGACATCCATCTGCCATATCTCATAATCGAAATATGCAGCAATTGCTAACATAATCTTAACTGACTTTAGCATCGCTACGGGAGAGAAAGTCTCATCGTAGTCAACTCCTTGAATTTGTCGAAACCCCTTTGCGACAAGTCGAGCCTTATAGACGGTCACATTACCATCAGCATCAGTTTTCCTTTTGAAAATCCATTTGTTCTCCACGGCCTTTCGGTCGTGAGGTAATTCCACCAAGTTTCAAACTTGATTTTCATACATGGATTCCATCTCGGATTTCATGGCTTCTAACCATTTGTTGGAATCCGGGCTCATCATCGCTTCTTCATACGTCGCAGGGTCATCATTTTCATCAACCATGAAATTCATGACAGGATTTCCGTACAGCTCGGGAGCTGCACGCGTCCTGTTTGACCTGCGAGGTTCGGTAGTACTCTCTTTCGGAGTTTCATGATAATTATCATTAGTTCCCTCTTCAACAGGTGGAGCCAACTCCGGAACAACTTCCGGCGCTGCGCTACTCGCCATACTTTGAAGAGAAGGTTCCACAACCTCTTCGAGTTCTACCTTCCGACTACTCACACCTTTCGCGAGAAACTCTTTCTCTAGAAAGGATCCATTCTTGGCAACAAAAACCTTGCCCTCAGATCTGTGATAGAAGGAATACCCAATAGTTTCTTTAGGGTATCCTATGAAGAAGCATTTTTCCGCTTTGGGTTCGAGTTTATCCGGTTGAAGTTTCTTCACATAAACATCGCATCCCCAAACTTTAAGAAATGACAGCTTAGGTTTGTTTCCAAACCACAATTCATACGGTGTCTTTTCAACGGATTTAGATGGTGCCCGATTTAAAGTGAATGCAGCAGTTTCTAGTGCATAAGCCCAAAATGACAATGGCAAGTCCGTCAGAGACATCATAGATCGAACCATATCTAATAAAGTACGATTACGACATTCCGACACACCATTTTGCTGTGGTGTTCCGGCAGGTGTGAGTTGTGAAACAATTCCACACTCTTTCATGTGAGTGCTAAACTCGTAACTTAGATACTCACCTCCACGGTCGGACCGTAGAAATTTGATCTTTCTATTACGATGATTTTCCACTTCATTCTGAAATTCCTTGAACTTTTCAAAGGTTTCAGACTTGTGTTTCATCAAGTAGATATAACCGTATCTACTCAAATCATCCGTGAAAGTAACAAAATAATGATATCCACCTCGCGCCGACACACTCATTGGACCACATACATCAGAATGTATAATTTCCAATAAATCTGTCGCCTGTTCCATTGAACCGGAAAACGGCGTTCTAGACATCTTGCCCATAAGGCATGGCTCACATGTATCAAATGATTCATAATCAAGTGATTCCCAAAGTCCATCCGAATGGAGCTTCTTCATGCGTTTAACGCCAATATGACCTAGACGGCAGTGCCACATATATGCAGATATATCATCATTAAGTTTAATCCTTTTAGCATCAACATTATGAATATGTGTAACATTATCATCGAGATCTAATAGAAATAAACCATTCATCATCGGTGCATGACCATAAAAGATTTCATTCATATAAATGGAACAACCATTGTTCTCGGATTTAAATGAAAAAACCACTTCGCATCAAACATGATCCAGATACAATGTTCATGCTCAGTGCAGGCACCAGATAACATTTATTCAAGTTTATAACTAATCCCGACGGTAAGTGGAGAGGCAGCGTTCCGACGGCGATCACATCAACGCTTGATCCATTGCCGACACGCATTTTGACCTCACCCCTTGCTAGCGGTCGCTTGTTCCGCAGCCCCTGATTCGAGTTACAAATATTAGCAACTGAACCGGTATCAAATACCCAGGTGCTACTGCGAGCACTAGTCAAGTACACATCAATAACATGTATATCATATATACCTTTGTGTAGGGGTTCGTAGCATGGAAACAAAAAAATTCTATCGCATACAAACAAACAAGCCAAGATCTATCTACTAGATTGTAGCAACGAGTCGATGGAATAACTTACCCTCGAAGATTCCAAAGTGTTTAACGAGAGCGGATTCTCGTGGGTGATGTAGTCGTACTCTTTCCGATCTCAAGATCGTGTAGACGATCCTTCCGGTGCTGCGTTCCGGCAGCGCTCCCGCAGTCGGTCACACGTTCGGTACTCGACGAAGACCTTCCTCTCCCTTGTTCCAGCAGGCAGCGGAGGTTGTAGCACTCTCCTCGCGATTCCGGCAGCACAACGGCGTGGTACCGGAAGTAGAGGGGAGATCCCGCAGGGCTTCGCCTTAAGCCGGAGCGAGTATGGTGGAGTATGAGAGAGGGCTATTAGTGGTCTAGAGATTAGACACACCAATTAGAAGGCTCTAAACCGCAGGCTAAAGCAATTAGAAGCTCTAAACCAGAACGGCTCTAAACCGGAGATTAGAGGTAGAAACTTGTGTGTCTAGAGGAGGAGGCCCTGCCCCTCCTTTTATGGGTGGAGGGTGCGGCCAAGGGGAGGGGAGTCCCTCCCCAAGTCGGCCTTGGGTGGCGCGCCGGCTTGGGGAGGAGACTCCTCCCTCAAGTCGGTTCCAACTCCTCTTGCTTGTTTCCCACAGTTTCTTGTTTTAGCCGTTTGACTTTCAAACTGGACATTTGACTTTTCTGTTTTAGGATTCAATTTAATCCTTTATTTGGGACAGCAAGAACACTTAGTACATGATGCAATAATTCCAATATGTAATGACACATTCATGTACCCCCCCCCCCCCCCCCCGGAGTGCCGGACAATCCGGAACCTTCTAGAACATTCCCGATGAAATCACCGGAATCATTCCCGAACTCCGAAACGGGACTTTCCTTATATGAATCTTATTCTCCGGACCATTCCGGATCACCTCGTGATATCCTGGATCCCATCCGAGACTCCGAACAACATTCGGTCTCTTTCTCATAATACCATAACTACTCAAACAACGTCGAAACCTTAAGTGTGTCTCCCTACGGTTCGTGAATTATGCGGACATGATCGAGACACTTCTCCGAACAATAACCAATAGAGGAATCTGGAAATTCATATGGCTCCCACATATTTCTACGATTACTTTGCGATCGAATGAACCACTTACATACGATACCAATTTCCCTTTGTCTCACGATATGTTACTTATCCGAGGTTATGATCGTCGGTATCTCTGCATACCTAGTTCAACCTCGTTACTGATAAGTACTCTTTTCTCGTTCCCGTGATATGTGATCCCTTGTGAGCCAGTCACATGCTTGCAAGCTAATTGGATGACATTCCACCGAGAGGGCCCAGAGTATATCTATCCGTCATATGGATGGACAAATCCCACTCTTGATCCATGTGTCTCAACCAATACTTTCCAAACACTCAATGCCACCTTTATAACCACCCAGTTACGGTGGGTGTTTTGATGTCATCAAAGCATCCATCCGTAAAGGTGATATGCATGATCTCAATGGTCGAAGGAATTAGTTTACTATGTATCAGAAAGCATATAGCAATTGAACTATTGAAATGACTTGATCTTTATGCTACGCTTATCTTTAGGAGTATGTACACCATATCATTCTCCTAACGATATGAACTTGTTGTTGATAACATCTCAATGTTCATGATAGGGAAACCACAATCATCTTTATCAACCACAAGCTAGTGAAGTATAGAGGCGATACTAGGGACTTCAAATTAAGTTTACAAATCACCAAGTATTAATGTTTCCTTGTTAATACTATTATAGCATGAATGTAAACATTTATCATAAACACAAAGATATAATAATAACTACATTTATTATGTGCCTCTAGGGCATCATCTCCAACAGT
>CAJUWN010002068.1:0-20148 GCA_910589765.1 Avena atlantica
TTTTACGCTCGTATCTTAATCCTTTGTTTCGCTATATATTACATGTCCGAGATTCGATCATCGGTATCTCCATACCTATTTGATCTCGTTACCGACATGCACTCTTTTCTCGTTCCCGTGATAAATAACATTCTAGTGATCAAATCACTGCTTGCAAGCTAATCAATGTGGATATCACCGAGAGGGCCCAGAGTATATCTATCCGTCATCGGGATGAACAAATTCCACTCTCGATCCATGGGCCTCAACAATAACACTTTAGTAGTTCTGAATCCATCTTTATAATCACCCTTTTACGGTGACGTTTGATGTTATCAAGAACTCTTCCGGTGTTAGTGATTGACATGATCTCATGGTCTAAGGATTAGGATCACTTCGTAAGATGTTATAGCATATAAACTCAATGACTTTGATCGTAATGCTATACTTCGATGAATGTTCATCACACCATTACACTAATGTTGTGACCCCGTTATTAACAACATCCTATGTCCATGATCAGGAAACCTTGATCATCTTGTTAATCAACGAGCTAGTTTATGAGAGAGGCATAACTAGGAACTTCCTTTTGTTTATTAAACACACATGTATTAACGTTTCCGTATTAATACAATTATAGCATGCAAAATAAACATTTATCATAAATAAGGAATACGATAATAACCACTTTATTATTGCCTCTCGGGCATATTCCCTTCAGTCTCCCACTTGCACTAGAGACAATAATCTAGTTTGAGAACTTTGTGTATTGAACACCCTATGGCTTTCTGGTGTTCCAAATACGCAATTGCAAGTGGTTAACATAATCTACGGATCTGACGCTTCAGGTCCGTGTGTATTTGCATGTCTTTGCGTCTCCACGCATCACTCATTCTCCAATGAGATGGCATTGTATAAATTTGGTCTTTTGGTGAGACCTTTAGTTCCTTGGGTTAAAACACATTGATACTATTGTCATACAATATATCTTTAGTGTTAGCCCGTTGCGAACCACACCTTAGTTTGATAACAAACTACTTGACACAAATTCCCTCCTTTGCTGCTACTTAGCAGTCATATACTTAGCCTTTTGTTGTAGTATTCGTCACAATATCTTAACTTTGGAACTCTTCCAAATCCATCATGGAACTCCTTTCCATTACATTGTGCCACCCATAGTTTAAATTGAGATAAACTTAATTTGTACCTTGTGACAAAACTAGTATCAATGTAACGCTTTACAATGAACTATTGTAATTGTTTGTCACCTCTACACAAATATATTCTTAGTTCTTCCAAAAGATCATAAGAATATCCTCACTATCGTCCAATGATCATTTTATGATTCATTCTGGTATATGCTCATAACACTTAGAGCATAGGACATATCTGGATGTGTACATATCATGGTATGATTGATCAAAACATTCTCGTGATTGCACTCATCAAGTGTCAAAGCACTTGAATCTTGTTTCACTTATCAAGTGTCGATACACTTGAATCTTGATTCAATTCCTTCCATGCGACAAGAACCGTTTCTTGTTGATTCTATATTGAACTCTTTCAATATCTCATATATGCACAACCATATTGGCGTTTACAGTCTATCCACTATAGACATTCAGCTAAATATCGGGTTTTGCCTAAGTATTTCATCGAAATGAAATTCTTAACCTTTGTCAATAAAATATACATCATTTCTAATCAACAAGATGTCCTCCACATAATGTATTAGAAATATGTCTTAGCGCTCCCACTAATTTCTTGCAAATGCAAGCATCTTCATCGTCTCCTGATGAAAACTCTTTTTCATCACGGTGAAGATTCCAACTCCGCGATGCTTACTTCAACCATTGAAGTTTGCATGCCCTTTTTAGCATCCTTTGAATTAACAAAACCCTTTGGATCGTGTCATGTACACGTCCTAGGTAACCATTCTATTAGAAGAACTTTGTTTTGTTTATTCATCTACCATATACCAAATTATATGTAGTGGTTGCTACTTTAATCGTCCAGACTAAATATCGCTATGAAAGATCAAATTCTTGTCATAGTCAACTCCTTGAATTGTCGTAAAATATTTTACGACATGTCGACTATTTCATAGATGTTAAACATCCATGTCTGTTTCTTTAGAGATCCAATACGACCGATAGGTTTTTTACACCTTTCCGGAGGGTCTTCCAAGTTAAAACTTGATTCTCGTGTATGGAACTCACGGATTTTATGGCTTCAAGCCATTTGACGGAGTCAGGGCCCATCATCGCTTCTTTTGTATGTATTCGGTTCATTATTGTCAAACAATAATGATTTACTCTCAAATCTTAGCATTTGATTGTTTAACCGACCTACTTGGTTCAATAGGAACTTAGATCTCAGTGACCACAACCTTGAGGCACATAAGCTATGAGCATTATGGCAGCCTCGGAACATTTTCCGGCGCTGCGCAACTCAGCACATATAGCTAAGGTTCGTAAACCTTATCAAAGTTCTATTGTCCTCCCACTTAACATTTATGAAAAATTCCTTCTTCAAGAAACTTCACGTTTCAGCGACAAACCCTTTTGTCCTTGGTGTTATGAAGGAATAACCAATTGTTATTCGAAATAACCTACAAAGACATGCTCATCCGACTTCAGTTGTAAACATCTTACTTATGTTTAGCATACCAAAATTTAAGAAATGACAACTTGGGTTTTACCCCAAACCATACTTCCATGGTGTCATTTCAACGGATCAAGATGGAGCTCTTTTCAGTGTAAAAGCGGTAGTCTCTAAAGCTTTGATCTTTTAAAACATAATGGCAGTTTTATAAATAACACCTTTGATCCAACCATGTCTCACAAGGTTTCATTACAAATCTCAAACACTCCATACTCCTATGGTGTTTCGAGAGATGTAAATCTAGGTGTTTTGCTAAACTTGCAACTCAAATAAATCCCTTTATGATAAAATCATAATTCATTTATTTTCTTGTTACACTTGTAACTCAAATAAATCCCTTTATGATCAAATCATAATTTATTTATTTTTCTTGTTACAATGATTTTCCACTTCATCTTGAAAGTCTTTGAAACATTTTCAAATATTCATACTTCTTTCTCATTAAGTGAACATTCACTCAAAATTCCGGAGAAAGCATATGAAGTTGAAACCCATCGCTTACGACTACACATAATGGACTACATACATTGATATACATAAATTCCAATAATTTAGTCGTTCGTTCTTCTTTGGCCTTTGAACGAAGTTTTAATTATCACGTGGAAAGTCTCACAAGCGTCACTTGATCAAATCAAAGACTCCAAAAATCCATGAATATGGAGATTCTTCATGTTTTCTTTCCAATATAATTTAAACAGCGATGTCACTTCATAAGTGATCTTTCAATCATTTGTCTTGCGACATTTTAGCATTAGGTTTTATGGATGTGATTTCTTCAACTAGATTTGTAAATCATCCATCTTATATGGAATACGGTATTATTTGAACAACCTTTGTTCTTATAATACCTGACTCAAATAACAATTATTAAAACAAATCTTGAAGTCAAGCTTTGATGTCAACGAGAAATACAAACAACGGTTTGTTTGTTTTCGATGAACATCATCACATATTTCTCTTGCTAGTTACTTAGGCCATTGTGGTTCATGAATTGCGTCATTCCGTATGAAATTTCATATCAACCAATTCGTATCCAATACCCAAGAACCACATTGTTTAACAAGCAAAGAATACAACCATAACATGTATATCATCCATATACCTAAATTGGATATTTCCAATCTTTTCTTTTCTGCCAAATATATTTTATAGATTCTCTTTCAGCATTTCCTTTTCCTTTTAAAAGAATCTATCAACATCAAAAGTGGCGCCATATACATGACACATAGTCCAAAGTGTGTATATTCAAATAATAATACCTTTGGACTTGCACTTTGAAGTAGATCACCATCATCAAAATGATCGGTATTCTTTCAAAATCCATTCTTTAGTAATCTTTTAGTGTAGTAAACACTTTACATACATCTTCTATTCATCCTTATCATGACGACTTTCATGATCAAGCCAATTTAGCTTATAAAGGAGAATCGTGAGTATAACATTACTTTCCAAACCCTTTTGGATGATTAGGATGTCTAGCATCTCCAACCTTCGTAAATTCTCATCCAATATGAGAACATATATTATACTCTATCATATTGCAACCAAAACATTGTTTCAGATATCGTTATATCTGCCACACATGATGGTTTCTGAAACAATTCTTTCAGCTCCTAGATAAACTTGATATTAAAACAATCAAGAATCGTGGAGGCAAACATGATACTTAAGATACTAACACTGGAATTGTTACTCTCGATTTAATACCAATTATTAAATTTCACGGAGTAAATAGAGTTTGCTGAAAGTTTGCAATAGGACTTTAAACTTTGATTGACACTCAACACAATACGATACCAGTTCGTAAAGTAAATATCCAGAATTCTATAGTTCTATTATCTCAATTACAACTATGCATAAGGTGGTGAACGAATGCCAATGACTACAACAAATTATGCAAATTCACTTTGATTTAATTTATGATAAATTGAGTTCTACTAATCCAAATTAGAAATGAACTCCCACTCAAAAACGACATCCCTCGTGTCTTTTTGGTGATTACATGAACCAAATCCACTACACCAAGTCCGATCATCACGTGAGTCGGCGTAGCTTCAAAGGCGAGCATCCATATGGTCATCATATCAAAACATATGACTCATGCTTAACCTTTCGGTCCGTGTTCCGAGGCCATGTCTGTACATGCTAGGCTCGCCAAGTAAGAACCTTAGTATTCGCGTGTGTAACTGTCTTACACCCTAGATATGCTCGTGGATTCAAGTACACCCGATCATCACGTGATGTCTTGAAGCGACGAAACATTGTCGGTGCATACTTAAGGAAGAACACATTTTTATCTTGATATCTAAATGAGGGATCATCTTATTATGCTAATAAAACTCCAAACAAGCAATATAAGATGCTATCAAACATCACATGTTTATTAGTGAAATATTATGGTTCCCGCAGATGATCTCTATCATGTGCATCGTGGTATGATCACTATCATACCTATATGTGTAAGTCCAAGGTCTATGGAGATTACACGTTATGTGTGTTGTAAGAGTATCATCTCATACTTCTACTTACAACATCACCATATCATATCACTAGCCCAGCAACAATCTAAACTAGACGCCTCTAATTTATCCATTGCAAATTTTACGTGGCTTAGGGCTTTCGAAGATAGAACCGTTCTTACCTACGAACATGAACCACAACGAGGATAACCAAATTGTTGACAACTCGTTGCAAATTAGATATTGACTATAGTAGGAGAGACAGACACCCGCTAGCCACTTATGCAAAACTAGTTGCATGTCAAGCGTGGAACAGGTCTCATGTGCGAGGACATGTAAAGTTTGTCCGGGCCGCTTCATCCCACTATGCCACCAATATCCAAAGTACAACTAAGAAGCAATAAAATGATCATCATCGCCCACATACTCATATGTGTACTACCCGTGCAAAGTATCTACGCATAGATCCGGCTCTGATACCACTATAGGGTTCGCAGCATAGAAAACAAAAATTTTCCTACGATGGGAAACACTATGTTCCAAGATCTATCTACTAGATACAAACAACGGGCGGATCTATATCCGTAGAGAACATACCCTTGAAGACCGACAAAGCTTAACGAGTCCAAACTCGTGGTTGATGTAGACGATCTCTTGCCGATCTCAAGATCGAGAGGAAGTCCTAGCGCCGCAAAACAGCAGCGCATCCGTGCTCGCACACACGTTCGAGGCACCGAGCAACCTCCGCCTCCTCGCTCCAGCGATGCAGTGGAAGCACAACTCTTTCTTGCCGAATAGCCACCGGGAACATGTATCTCGCTAGTCCGAGACCATGGGGGATAAATTCTAGAGGGGGAGAGAGATCCTTCACGAGGAGGTGTGAGTGAGAGAGAGGGAGGGGGGCTCCTTTTATAGGGAGAGGGGGGGCACCCAAGGGGCCATGCGCCCAGCCATGGGGCTGCCCCTCCCCTCCTTTCATTCATGTGGGTGGACACTCCACTCACACAAAAGCCTTTCAATTCCCTCCACTCAAAACCCACTCAAATTCCCATTAAATTTCCACCAAATTTAATGCAAACTCTCATTAAATAAAACTCCTTTTATTTATTCAGAATTTTGTCAATTACTTTAATGACAAACATTCACATATAACCCCTTGGTAGTATTTCATTTCACATGCAGAAACACTTTCTGTAATTTCACCCGAAAACCCGTTTCGGTATCTAGTGAAATAAATTCCTGCGCTTGTTATTCTTTTCGGCATGAAACTTTTGCTCCAAATGGATGTCGGTGTCTCTTAAGTGTGTCACCCTACGGTTCGCGAATAATGCGGACATGATCGAGACCCCTCTCGGATCAATAATCAGAAGCGGGATCTGGAGACCCATACTGACTCCCACACATTCAACGATGACTTTCTTGTGATCGTCGGAACCTTTTACGCTCGTATCTTAATCCTTTTGTTTCGCGATATATTACATGTCCGAGATTCGATCATCGGTATCTCCATACCTAGTTTGATCTCGTTACCGACATGCACTCTTTTCTCGTTCCCGTGATATAACATTCTAGTGATCAAATCACTTGCTTGCAAGCTAATCAATGTGATATCACCGAGAGGGCCCAGAGTATATCTATCCGTCATCGGGATGAACAAATTCCACTCTCGATCCATGGGCCTCAACATAACACTTTAGTAGTTCTGAATCCATCTTTATAATCACCCTGTTACGGTGTGACGTTTGATGTTATCAAGAAACTCTTCCGGTGTTAGTGATTGACATGATCTCATGGTCTAAGGATTGGGATCACTTCGTAAGATGTTATAGCAATATAAACTCAATGACTTTGATCGTAATGCTATACTTCGGATGAATGTTCATCACACCATTACACTAATGTTGTGACCCCGTTATTAACAACATCCTATGTCCATGATCAGGAAACCTTGATCATCTTGTTAATCAACGAGCTAGTTTATGAGAGAGGCATAACTAGGAACTTCCTTTTGTTTATTAAACACACATGTATTAACGTTTCCGTATTAATACAATTATAGCATGCAAAATAAACATTTATCATAAATAAGGAATACGATAATAACCACGTTATTATTGCCTCTCGGGCATATTCCCTTCATTCGATCCGTTGTCGGTGATGATGCTGTGCGGTACGCCAAACCTGTAGACAATGGATTCGAAGAATTTGACGGCGGTTTTGCCCTTCTGGTTGGTGACTGGCATGGCATCTATCCACTTGGTGAATTTGTCGACTGCGACTAGGAGGAAGACGTGTCCCCCTTTCTAGGATTTTGGCAGTTTGCCGATCATGTCGAGGCCCATTGAGCAAAAGGCCAAGCTATGGGTATGGGTCTGAGTTCGGACCCAGGTGCGTGCGGTTTGTAGGCGAACTGTTGGCACTCGTTGCATCTTCGGACGATGTCCTTCGCGTCGCTTATGGCCGTTGGCCAGTAGAATCCTGCTCGCGGAGCTTTGGCCACAAGGGAGCGGCTGCCTGCGTGGTGGCCGCAGATGCCCTCGTGAATGTCTTGGAGTATGGCTTTGCCGTCGTCGATGGTGACGCACCATTGTAGTACACCCGTGATGCTGCGTTTGTACAGTTCGCCGTTGATGATGGTGAAGGCTTTTGACCGACGAGATATGCGCCGGGCATCTGTCGGGCTGTCGGGCAATTCTCCGTTTATCAGGAACTGAAGGTATGGGTGTGTCCAGGTTTCTTCGACTGCCATGACCTGCATCAGGCTGACCATAGCGACCTCTGTGTCCAGTTTCTCAGGTCCTTCTTGTCCTTCGGGTAGCGTAGCCCCGAGTGTTCTGCTTCTTCGGTTGATCCTTTGGGGAATTTCCGCTTGATGGATGGCACGTAGATTTGTTCGAGGAACACACCTGGTGGCACCTTTGCGCAAGTGGAGCCGATGTTGGCGAGTCTATCGGCTTCCTCGTTGCTCTCTCTTCCAACGTGCCGAAGTTCGCAGCCATCGAATTGTCCTTCGAGTGCGTTGTAGAGCGCGCGGTATGCGATCATGTTTTTGGCGTGTGCGTCACACTCATTCATCGTCTGCTGGACGACGAGGTTGGAGTCACCGTAGATGACCAGGCGCGTTGCGCCGCATATTTTTTGCCATCCTCATGCCATGGATGAGGGCTTCGTATTCGGCTTCGTTGTTGGATGCTCTGAATTTCATCCGAAGAACGTACTTCATCTTATCACCTTGCGGGGAGGTCAGTATGACCCCTGCCCCTGCTCCGGCTTCGCGCTTCGAGCCGTCGAAATGCATTGTCCAAGACTGCGACATGTCTGGGGTATCTGGCAGCTGCAGCTCCATCCAATGTACCAGGAAGTCCGGGAGGACTTGAGATTTGATTGTGTGTCGCTTCTCGTAGACGATGTCCAAGGGTGATAGTTCGATGCCCCACAGGGCAACCCGTCCTGTTGCCTCTGGATTATTCAGGATGCTGTTCACGGGTGCCTCGTTGACGACCATCACTTGGTGCTCCTGGAAGTAATGGCTCAACCGTCGAGCCGTCATGAACATGCCGTAGGCTAGCTTCTGGTAGTGGGGGTACCTCTGCTTTGTTGGTGTCAGTACCTCGCTGAGGTAGTAAATTGGGCGCTGGACCCCGTGGGTCTTGCCTTCTTCGGGTCGTTCGACCACGAGTACGGTGCTGACCACCTGATGTGTGGCTGCTATGTACAGCAGCAGGGGCTCGCGCTCCTTTGGCGTGACCAAAACGGGCGAGGTGGAGAGGAGCCGCTTGAGGCTTTCGAATGCGTCATTGGCTTCTGGCGTCCACTCGAACTTCTCTGCTTTATGCAGCAGCTGGTAGAATGGTAGGGCCTTCTCGCCCATACGGCTGATGAACCTGCTTAGTGCCGCTACTCGTCCTGCGAGCTGCTGGACGCCCTTGAGGTTTTTCGGCTTCTCCATTGTCATGATGGCTCTGATTTTCTTCGGTTCGCCTCAATCCCTCGTTGAGAGATGAAGTACCCGAGCAGCTGACCCGAGGGGACGCCGAAGGTGCACTTTTCTGGGTTGAGTTTGATCCTGTAGCGATCAAGGTTGTCGAACGTCTCGCGGAGATCGTCGATAAGTGTCCTTGCCTCCTTGGTTTTTATTACTATGTCGTCGACATAGACTTGGACGTTGCGACCGATCTGGTCCTTAAGGCAGGCCTGCATGCATCGCTGGTACGTGGCACCCGCGTTCTTTAGCCTGAAGGGCATTGTGTTGTAGCAGAATACTCCGAACGGTGTGATGAACGCCGTTTTTCTCTTGATCTTCGGCCTTGAGTCGAATCTGGTTATAGCCTGAGTAGGCGTCGAGGAAGGAGAGTTTCTCACAACCTGCAGTCGAATCGATGATCTGATCGATCCGAGGAAGAGGGAAGTGGTCCTTTGGGCAGTGCTTGTTTAGTGACGTGAAGTCTACGCACATCCGCAGAATGTCCGTGTCCTTCTTCGGGACCATCACCGTGTTTGCCAGCCACTCGCTTTCCTTGATTTCCCGGATGAAGTCTGCTGCCAGTAATCTGTTGATTTCCTTGCCAATAGCTTCGGCCCGTGGCTCCGACAGTCTTCGGATGGACTGCTTGACTGGCTTGGTGTCTGGAAAGACGTTGAGTGCGTGCTCGGCGAATTCCCTGGGAACTCCTGGCATGTACGCAGGACACCAGGCGAAGATTTCCCAGCGCTCACGGAGGAATTCGACGAGCGCGCCTTCCTATGCGGCGCTGAGGTCATTGGCGATCAGCGTCGTCTTGGAGGCATCCGTCGGATGGACCTGCACTTTCTTGGTGTTTACGGTGGAGTCGAAGGACATGTCAGGTGCGTTCTGCCTTGTGACTGGGGGTAGCCCATTGTCCGTCACCTCGCGGAGCCTTACAAGCTCGTCTTGCATGCCGAAAGACTGGGAGATTTTGTTGAAGTCCCTGTCGCATTGGTCCGATCGGGTGAAGCTCCCGTGGACTGTGATGACGCCCCTTGGTCCTGGCATCTTGAGTAGTAGGTATGCGTAGTGTGGGACGGCCAGGAATCTTGCGAATGCTACACGCCCCAGGATGGCGTGGTATTGCGACGGCCAGTCCACCACTTCAAATTCTAGGCGCTCCTACCGAAAGTTGTCCGGCTTCCCGAAGATGACGTCGAGCCCTATTTTGCCCAGGGGGAATATGCCCTTCCCTGGGACAATGCCGTGGAACGTTGTGTCTGATTGTTCCAGGCTGCATTGCGGGATCCGCATAGCCGCTAGAGTGCTTGCGAACATTAGGTTGATGCCGCTGCCGCCGTCCATGAAGACGCGACTCATCTCGAAGCCTCCGATCTGCGCTTCCAGCACCAGGGCAGCGTGACCTGGGCGAGGGATCTGGCAAGGGTGATCCGCGCGAGTGAATGTGATGCAGGACTCTGATCCGCTGAGGTACTCAGGGATTGCAGGCGGAGTTGCCACGGCCAAGTTGATTTGTCGGGTGATTTTCTTCTGCACCCTGTTTGTTGGGCGTCCCTTCTGGATCATGTTTAGTGCTCCCTTTGGTGGGGGATATGGGACTCCGGTGTTGTTTTGCGCTGGTGCGACTGGTTGGTTTGGGCCTCCAATAGGCGGCGGTGGAGGAGATACGTGTGCTATTTCACCTGGCGCAGGTGCGTTTCCGAACGCAGGAATTGGAGCTTGTTGCCTCATCTGTACCATGCCTTCGCTGAGTTTCTGGAACTCGCGGCAGTCCTTGAGCATGTGGTTGGCTTTCTTTTTGCCATCCTGTTTGTCGATGTAGAAGTGGATGGTGCATGGACCCGAAAGTTTGTCGAATGCTGAGGGTCCGTTGTCGTGGTCGCGGCGTTGCCACGACTGCGTTGGTCGTCCGTTGTCGCGGAAGTTTCCGCTGCGGTATCCTCCGCTGTTGCGGCTGTTGTCGTTACGGCGGTCGGCGTAGCCGGCCGCGACCATGTCGGGTCCATCGCGGTCCTCGTAGACACGCGATCTCCTCTTGTTGCGGCGTTCACGTCTTCGGCCGTAGTCGTCCTCTTCATCTGATTGCGGTCGCTGGATGCAATCTTCGCCGTCTGCCCAACTGTTGGCGATTTCCATGAGGTGGTCGAGTGTCTTGGGCTTTACACGCCCAAGTTCCTCCTTGAAGTCTTGGCGCTTGACGCCGTCCCTGAAGGCGTCGATGGCCCTCTCTTCGGATATGTGTGCTATGGAGTTCTTGGTTGTAGACCAGCGTAGTATGTACGAGCGAATAGATTCACCCGTTCTCTGAGTGCAGGCTCGCAATTCTTCGATTGAGGCGGGCCTCTTGCTGGTGCCTTTGAAATTTCGGATGAAGCTGTAAGCAAGCTCCTCCCAGCTTCGGATGGATCCTGATGATAGGCTGCTGAGCCAGACTCGCGCCGCGCCTGTCAGCTGCAGCTGAAGGCATTGCACGGCGGTTTCTTTGTTGCCTCCGTGAAGCTTGACGGATGACAGATGGTCATTGAGCCAGGATTTTGGGTCTTGTGTGCCGTTGAACTTCGGAGTATCCGAAGGAAGCTTGAAGTTGCGTGGCATCTGTGTTCGCCGAACAGATCTGCTGAAGCATCGGGCCCGCAGAGTTCTCCTTCGTCTTCATCCATCTCAGATTCAGACGAGCATGCGCGTTTGGCGCGTGCTTTGTCGATCTTGCGCTGTGTAAGCTTGTCTCTGGCGTCGTAGTCGCGTTTGTGGCAGTTGGAGCTCTTCTTCCTTCGAGGAAGATCGTGCTCCTCTTCCTCTTCGGATGAGGGTGTGGGGCTCCGGTCGCGCCTGGCCGGAGCTTTCTTCTTCGGCTTCGCAGGAGCGTCTTCGTGGAGCGCAGCTCCGATTAGTCCTAGTCCGGTGAGTGCGGACCTATGCATGACCCTTTTCGGGTCCCCTCCGGTGGTGGGTGAGCCGCGAGATACGCAGTGGCTGCCATGATCGCAGCTTGTGGCGTCTTCGGGATGATGTTGCCGTCGGCATCCATATCCATGAACGATGTGTGAAGAGTTCGGGTCACGTCACGACGCTCCTTGGGATCCATGTTTTCCACCCGTGAGCGGTGCTTGTTTCCCTGGTTTCCGTTTGTGCTAGAGCCGGGTGCCATGGCGCAGAGCGCAGCTCGTCGCGCGCTGGACTCGGAGGCTGCTTGCTTGCGCTTGTCTAGCGTCTCCTGCATCTTGACTTGTTTCTTGTGTTCCTCGATGAGGAGGTAGTGGTATGCCATCAGTAGGTCACGTGAGGCGTCTGCAGGTAAGACGATGTCTCCTGCGACTCCACGGCGCGCCTGGACCCATCCTTCTTTGCTAAGTTGGATGACGTGGCCGTTGTTTTCCCTGTTCGGTGGGGGGGACTGGCTTCTTCTGTTTTCGCTGTTTTCGCCGTTTCGGTTGGGCGGCGGGTTAGGTGTTTCCTCGTCGCTTTGGATGACTGCGGCACATAGATAGCGCTTGCAGATTGCTCGGCTGCTGCCGCAGCTTTCGGATCCGGAACCATAGGTCCCTTCATCCGAAGGTGGATCACATAGATCGGAGTTACATCTGCTGCTGTCGTAAAACTCATCTGTTGATGGTGACGTGCGTAGCACAGGGTGTGGAGCCCACGAGGCGGGCCTGATTGACGGCACGGGCACCCGCTCAGGGAGGCGGAGGGTGCCAGTTTGTCCCACCTGGAAGCAGAAACTTCCGAACAAAATCTCGAGTCCGTCGCCTACGGGCTCGAAATCCTTCATGGTGGCCGGCGAGTGGGCGGTGAAGTCGAAAGCGCCGAAGAGAAGATGATTCTCCATCGCCGCGGAGTTGTAGATCGATCGGGTCGGAACCGTCACGACCGCACAATCAGCAGCCCCAATTCCCACAGACGGCGCCAATTGACGAGGTTTAATCTCGTCAATGCCCATTGTTATGGACTTGGGTTTTGGAGAAGATGGGGATGCTGGAGATCGTGGCACGGTTAACAGACAAGCAACCAGGGGACACGAGATTTACCCAGGTTCAGGCCCCTGGAGGGAAAACCCTACTCCTGCTTGTCTGCTCTTGATTACGGCGGAACCGAAGGTTACAGGGGTGCGCAGATTCGATCTGGCGTGGAGGTGCATGCGAAAGTATGAGTCGAGTTGCTCTAGGATGTGCCCTCCTGGCCTTTATATAGACTTAGGCAGGTCCCGGGCATAGTCCTAGTCGGTTACAAGTTTTAAGGTTTTACCCCTTTGAATTTCCTATCTACGCTAGTCTTGCTCTCCAAGGATCCGAAGGCTTCATGGGCCTTGGTCACCCGAAAATCTTCATGGGCCTGCGTATATCTGCTATGGGCCTTCCTTGAGCTGGACCAGGTATGCTGAAGTTACGTACCCATAGGGTATAACCATGTCACCTGCCTTAGGACTTGGCTTCGCCGATAGTTTGATTAGTGTTACTGATTTGTGATTCATGTGTTATCGATGGTGGTTATGACATGTTGGTTTAGGTCATGTACATTTTAGGAGGTGGTCTGATATCCCTCCATTAGCTAGGTTGCTGATGAAAACTAATCTATGGCATGTAATAATATTGGTGGCGAACTTGTGATGCATCACTTCAATAGGACCGTCAGATCAGAATCTGCTGCTAGGAGTACTCTGTTATGATGACGAACATATTTCTATGTGTTCTGATAAGTGCTGGAGAATTTCATAACTTAAATAGAAGAGGTTACCGAACCAGGTATTGGCCTACAACCAAAGATGCAACACATGTATCTGTCTTGATTGGCATGCAGATATACACCAGGTTACCGTTCCTCTCCCATGCAATTATCGAGTTCGTGGACAACTGAAAATAGCAGGGAACATGACCTAAGTTGTTAGGACCCCTCTATTGACCAGTGAAGGCTGTTTGGTTTAGTCTTACCTCGCCTACGGGAGGAGGCCACACCCAACTTATAAGGCAGAGATTCCTTCCTCCCATCAGTCCGGGCTTTTGAGATGGATTGGACTCTCTTTTTATTGTGGGTTGTGAGCGCATGAACGTCCAGAACGTGGGCCGAGTATTAGGCTAGCCAAGTGGACGCTAACATCTGGTATTAGAGTCAGCATTTTCATGCCTTCCTGAGGGGCTTCTCAGGGGGATGGGATGTTAGGCCCCCTCTGTTGACCGATGGAGGCTGTTTGGTTTAGTTTCACCTCGCCTATGGGAGGAGGCACACCCAGCTTATAAGGAAGAGATTTCTTCCTCCTATCAGTCCGAACTTTTAAGATGAGGTGGGTTCTCTTCTTACTATGGATTATGAGCGCATAAACGTTCAGAACGTGGGTGAAGTACCGGGCTAGGCAAATGGACTGTTCGCTGCTCTTGGAGAGACGATAACCTGGTGTTACTACCGATGGTTGGCCTGCATTTCTGGTATGACTTGAGGGAAGCGGTTCAGATCGATCGGAGGTGCAATTTACGCCGGAAGTGTACGAACCAGAGCTGTACGAACGTGGGGATGGATTCACGGGTGGACCATTGGTAGTAACAACTGGTAAGTGGCATCGAACGATTTAGTTATGGATCCACATGGGAACGATCCTGCCGTACGTACATAGATTTGAGAGAAGGATTCTGTTCTTTTTTTCTTAGATCGGCCTACATTTTCCTCCATTTCAAAATATAAGATGTAATAGGTTCGCAAAAAAAATGCATTTAGACTTTTTTTTAGTGTGAGTGAACTTATATATTAAAAAAAATTATTTAGACTTCTTCTAGTGTGAGTGAAACTATATATTAAAGAAAAATCTAGATACATTTATTTTACAAAGCTTAAATATTTTATATTTTAAAACAGACGAAGTACGTTCCTAGTTAACGCTGGTCCCTTCCAGCTTCCACCGTTGTAGGAGTCAGCCTGACGCTACAATCAACGCTGACAACATATCAATGACGGCGACTAGCCAACGAGATGGGACGTAAACAGCAACAGCTTGCACGCTTTGTGGAGCACGATCGGCAACCAGAAACGACGGTGACGGTGTGAAGGATCCAAACTTGAGCAGGAGCAGCATTGCCACTGCAACGTCAGGTATAGGCCGGTTGTTGGGTGGTGGAGCAGGAGCACGGGCAGCATGCAATGCAAGCCGCTGGACAGGCGGTGACCAGGCGACGCTGGCTGGCTTTGATCATGGGTCGGCGGTGGTTGGGACGGTGGCGGCGAGCAGAGCAGTGGACGCACGGTGGGTCTGCTTGGTCACTTGGTTGTTGCCTGTCCGTGCGGAAGATTGTTCGTTGATATGCCAGGTTAAAAGATGGGGAGCACTAGGCGTCCATCCCCGCATCCTCATGCTCCCAGTCCCAGCTCCCAAAGAAACATGTCCCAATCCCGTTTTTGATAAAATTGTAAAAAGAACTGTTCGCTCACGGAGTTTCGCCGAGACTATGTAGCAAAAAAGTTATTCTACCTAATAATGTAGTAAAATTAGGAAACAATTATAGCGAAAAATTGTATTAGTGTAAAAAAAACGGAGACATTGTACTCCAGTCTGAATTCATAGCCAAAATTTTGTAGAGAAAAAATTATAGCATTTGAAGAACTCGTTAACGTAGCAAGAACACGAGTACTTTTTTTTTTTTGGAAATTGGCGCATTTATCAACTAAATATTTGATTCTTACACCCGGCCTCTGCATAACTAAGATGCACATAGCCACACGAATGACAGACTAAGACAAAAAGAAAAAAACATTACAAAAAGGCACTAAATTAAAGTCTGGAAACTAAGATAGCTCAATCCTCAGATCACGCGGCCATCCATGTCGTGAGAAAATATTCCTCGCCGTGTCCTCCAATCGCGTACATCCGTCCAGAAATACCTCCCGAAACTCCATGCGTTGAAGAATATTCCATGATCGAAGGATAGCCGTTGCCCGATAAATAACCTGCAGAGGGGAAGACACAATGTTATTAAAAATCTTGTCATTTCTACAAAGCCATAGCGACCATATAATGGCAAGCGCTCCCACCCTAAACAAGGTTCTGTACTTATCAACAATTCCATGTAACCAATTACCAAAAACATTGGTTACTGAACGTGGGAGAGATAAGCCAGAAGATATTTGGATGAATGACCATATAGAACGAGCAAATTTGCAGTGAAAGAATAAGTGTCGAATTGTCTCATCTTGATGACAAAAAACACATTGTGTACTTCCATGCCAATTCCTTTTTACAAGATTATCCTTTGTAAGAATTACCCCTTTCCGTAGATAACATGCAAATATCTTCGTCTTAAGGGGTATTTTCATTTTCCATATTTTACTATTATCATCGACTGGGAAATCAGGTTGGACCAAAGCTTTATATAGTGAGCCAACAGAAAATTTACCACTTTCCAGTAATTTCCATTTGAACACATCAACACCGTCCGACAATTGTATCCTGGATAACCGTAATAGGAGATTGTTCCAAGATAATAGTCTAGGACCGATGAGACTTCTTCTGAAAGACACATTAGGAGGATAGTCCTCCATCACTGTGGAGATTGTATCCCCTTTATGTCTAACAATTGAATATAGAGCTGGGTACTGTTCGCGAAGAGTAGATTGGCCTAGCCATTTATCTTCCCAAAACCTAATTTGTGATCCATCCTTAATCTCAAAAGCACCAAAATGAAAGAAATGTTTCTTGGTGGCCATAAGACCTGCCCAAAAATGTGAATCTCCGGGTTTTCATACCACTTGAGACACAGCTTTGGAGCCCACATATTTCCTCCATAACATGGTTTGCCAAACGCCTTCCTCACTAAGTAGTTTAAAAAGCCATTTGCCCAGAAGCGCGGTGTTTTTGACTTGCAAATCGTGTATGCCTAGTCCACCAAACTCCTTCGGCCGGCAAACCACATTCCATCTGGCCAGACGATATTTCTTTTTCTCACTATCCCCTTGCCAAAAGAATCTTGAACGGAAATAATCCATTTTGTTCAAAACCCCTTTTGGCATTTGGGAAAAACGAGATCATATACAGTACCATATTAGTAAGAACTGAATTTAAAAGTACTAGTCTTCCCCCAAGAGATAACAATTTTCCTTTCCAACTATTAAGACGTTTTTGTATCCTTTCCTCAACAAGCTTCCATTCAGCAATTGTGAGACGCCGATAATGAATCGGTATTCCCAAATAATTGATTGGAAACTGACCCAGACCACAGCCGAAAAGTTCAGCATATATGTGGGCCTCGTTTTGGGCCTCACCAAAACAATATAAATCACTTTTATGGAAATTTATTTTAAGCCCAGATAAGAGCTCGAATGCTGATAATATTAATTTCAGATTCTTAGCTTTCTTCAGATCATGTTCCATAAAAAGAATTGTATCGTCAGCGTATTGAAGAATTGAAAGTCCACCATCAACGAGATGTGGAACTACACGAGTACATAGCAAAAATCATTGAGCATGTACATGCACAAGCCGCTGTAGCTCGTAGCAGTCACCGTCACTGCATGTAGCAGAAGCCTCCGCCGCTGCAGCAGATGCTGCCATTTGTAGCAAAGCGCCGACGATGATGTAGCAACCCACCGCCACAATTGTAGCGATGCATCGCCGCCACTATTGCAAGTGTTGCCGACTCGCCACTACTTGTAGCAAGGCACTGCCGCCATCTATAGCACCTCCGACGGCCGCTTGTAGAAAATCGGATGGCCGCACGTAGCAATTCTAGCGCCCGCATGTAGCAATTCTGATGGCCACATGTAGCGAATCCAGTGGCCGCTTGTGACGCAACAACATGGCCTAACCCTGCGTCTCAGCTCATGGTGCTTGGGATAGTACCCCAGCTGCAACAGATCTTCACGCTCGATGTAGAAAAGAGGGAGCGGATTTGAGGCGTGTGATGGAGACGGTGGCGCACGGTGTACATGACGGCGACGGCCCGGCAAGCTATGCAGAACAACGTCTGTGATATGGGCAGCAGGGGAGGCAGAGAAGAGATAATGTCTCAAGGACCAACCATGTGGTGGGACCAGGTGGAGTGGACTCATTTTGCTCTGGCCATGAGTGGACACGCGTCACGCCTTAGAGCAGGACGATAGGACATGTTGTATAGTCTTGGGGAATCCTCTCGTTTTTCTTAAAGATACTAAGTTAGAGTCAAAAAGAAAAATATAGGGGCCCACAAACCAACATTTTAGCCTTCCTCGTATGCAAGACGTGCCCTGATCGGGAGCACCAAAACCAACTCGATGGTTTGATCTGATGTCGCATGCACCACATAAAGGAGAGGAGCCTATCAACGATGGGATAACGACGTTCTCTATCTGCTACGTTTGCTTCCTCACAGTCCCAAAACCCTATCGATGTAGGGAGACACGGTAGCCGTAGCGACGGGAAGATCAGTCTACACGTCCCCGGTGCGGTGCTAGGATAGTGCCGCTGGATGCCGGAGGACATCCGCACCTTCGCCAGATCATCTTTTTCGACAAAAGACAGAACTTGCATCACGTAGGCATCGATGGCTTCATTTTCGACTCCAACACCTGGTAATGACGATCTGCCATGATATGATCCTGTGCTACACTTATGAGAATTTATACCATCAGAGATAAGTATCAAGGCGGATCCCAGTTAAAGGATTGTAGGCAGGTCCTCAGGTCGTGCATAAGGTGCGAAAAACGTACACCCTCTATCCGAAAATAATTGCTTGGATTTGTTAGATTGGACTGAAGTATAGAAAGTATCCGCGACAAAAAATTCAACACGAATGACCATTTACGAAAAGTCGAATCTGGCCATTTTTCTTATCGCTCTAGAATGGAGTGTTGTGGTTGAACAGGTGCTTTTGCTGACGTGGCGCTGTTCAAATACATGCTAAAGCCCACGCGTCGACGGCCAGGCCCTTTTCCTCCCCGCACGCCATCTCTAGCGCCATGAAAAGCCTCTGTGTGCTCTCGAATCTCGTTCTGTTTTTTCTATCGCATTTTGAGTTTTGAACAATAGTGTCGAGGTACTGTACTTATTAACGGTAGATTTATGTTCATCTCGTTCTGTTTTTTCTATCGCATTTTGAGTTTTGAACAATAGTGTCGAGGTACTTATTAACGGTAGATTTATGTTCGTATGAGTCATCATCGGAGATCGTGATGGCAGCACGCTTAGATAGAAACTTATACATGTTCAGGTCTTAGACGTACATTGTTCAGTAAAGACCTTACTCGTGTTTATGGATGTTTGATATTACCGTAACTTGCTCGGGTGATCTTGAGTTAAAAACCTTGATCTCACCTATGGTGACGATGGTAATCACGCGGAGGTGTGGGAGGTGCGCTTCACAGAGAGCTTTTGGATCTGTTATGTGTCTCGTTCGGCGTTCCTACCCTTTTATATATACAATGGGGGTTGGTTCACAAGTTTTCGGGACGAGAAAGAACTTTTTATGCGTTATGTATGAAAATGACAAAAAAAATATCACGTGGATATTTTTGTCTTTTTTATACACGGCACGTAAAATATTCTTTCGTCCCAAAAAAAAAACTCGTAAACCAACATAAAATGTTTAAATATATATTTAAGATTTTTATTTTTTTTAATATTTAAAATATGTTTTTTCACCATGGGTATATTTGCACCTTCCGCCGCTGATTTAGTAAGTTGTACTATTATCTAAGCATTTGTGGTCAAGTCGGCCGCTGATTTAGTAAGTTGTACTATTATCTAAGCATTTGTGGTCAAGTCGAAACGGGGATTAGCACTGTTGGTAACAGCACATCACTCGGGTTGTCGTTCGTAGGGATCAAAATCAACTAAATTGAGATAATCCTTCTCGGCGTAAAACCAGTACCCCCAAAGGCCCCAATGCCTTCATCAGAGCTACCAGGTGTTTTTCTTTTTCTTTTGGAACCTCTGAGCCGGTACTTGTACTTAGCACTTTTTGTCATCCTGTTTTCAGAAGATATTCCGTTAGGTCCGAAACTTCTAGGACTAACGAATGTTGCATCTTAAGTTCAGAAAACCAAAAAACGGATGTTGCATCTTTGCTTCAGAGTTCAAACGCAAAGCGCTCACCCCCTGATACCTTACCTCCTAGGTGTTGTCGT
>CAJUWN010002069.1:0-24479 GCA_910589765.1 Avena atlantica
GTTGATAAGGTAATCAAAAGTTTTGGTTTTATACAAACTTATGGAGAAGCTTGTATTTTACAAGAAAGTGAGTGGGAGCTCTGTAGCATTCTTAATACTATATGTGGATGACATATGTTGATGGGAATGATGTAGACCTTCTTAATAGTGTCAAGGAATATTTGAATAATAGTTTTTCAATGAAGGATCTGGCGAAGCAGCTTACAATTAGGCATAAAGATTTATAGAGATAGATCGAAACGCCAATATCATTGTCACAGAGTACATATTTGGACAAAGTTCTAAAGAGGTTTGGAATGGAAGAAAGCAAGAAGGGTTCTTGCCCATGTTGCCCAATACGACCTGAGTAAAACTCAAAGTCCGACATCGGCAGAAGATAGAGAAAGGATGAGTAAGACTCCCTATGCCTCAGCCATAGGATCTCTAATGTATGCCATGCTATGTACTAGACCCGACATTGCATATGCTGTTAGTTTTAACTAGCAAGATATCAAAGTGATCCAGAGTGGATCATTGGACGCGGTCAAAAAACATCCTTAAGTACTTGAGAAGAACTAAGGATATATGTTTCTTTCTTATGGAGGTGATGAACAGCTCGTTGTTAATGGTTACACCGATGCTAGTTGGAACACCGATCGGATGATTCTAAATCACAATCCGATACGATTTATTTGAATGGTGCAGCAGTTAGTGGAGGAGTGCAAAGCAAGCGTTGTGGCGAGATCTTCAACTGAATCGGAATACATGGCTGCTTCGGAGGCTTCACAAGAAGCGATATGGATGAAAGAGTTCATTACAGAGCTGGGTGTGTTCCAGTGCGCTGGACCCAATGTCTATCTACTGTGATAACATGGGCGCCATAGCCAATGCGCAAGAACCAAGGTCCACAAAAGCTGAAGCACAATCAAGCTACGTTTTCACGCTATTCGAGAACATATCCAAGATGGGGATATAAAGATTTGCAAAGTACACACAGATCTGAATGTGGCGGATCCGTTGACTAAACCTCTCCCGAGGGCAAAACATGACCACACCAAAACTGCCTGGGTTTCGGTATATTACCATGTAATCTAGATTAGATGATCTAGTGCAAGTGGGAGACTGTTGGAGATATGCCCTAGAGGCAATAATAAATGTAGTTATTATTATATCTTTGTGTTTATATAAATGTTTACATTCATGCTATAATAGTATTAACAAGGAAACATTGATACTTGTGTGATTTGTAAACTTAATTTGAAGTCCCTAGTATAGCCTCTCTATACATCACTAGCTTGTTGGTTGAAAATGATTGTGGTTTCCCTTCATGAACATTGAGATGTTATCAACACAAAGATCATATCGTTAGGAGAAGATATGGTGGACATACTCCTATAGATAAGCCATAACATAGAAGATCAAGTTCCTATACTGATACATAGTAACCTAATTCCTTCGACCATGAGATCATGCATATCACCTTTACCGGATGGATGCTTTGATGACATCAAACACCACACCGTAACTGGGTGGCTATAAAGGTGGCATTGAGTGTTCGGAAAGTATTGGTTGAGACACATGGATCAAGAGTGGGATTTGTCCATCCATATGACGGATAGATATACTCTGGGCCCTCTCGGTGGAATGTCATCCAATTAGCTTGCAAGCATGTGACTGGATCACAAGGGATCACATATCACGGGAACGAGAAAAGAGTACTTATCGGTAACGAGGTTGAACTAGGTATGCAGAGATACCGACGATCATAACCTCGGATAAGTAAACTATCATGAGACAAAGGGAAATTGGTATCGTATGTAAGTGGTTCATTCAATCGGAAAGTAATCGTAGAAATATGTGGGAGCCATATGAATTTCCAGATTCCTCTGTTGGTTATTATTCGGAGAAGTGTCTCGATCATGTCCGCATAATTCACGAACCGTAGGGAGACACACTTAAGGATTCGACGTTGTTTGAGTAGTTATGGTAGTATGAGAAGAGACCGAATGTTGTTCGGAGTCTCGGATGGGATCCGGGATATCACGAGGTGATCCGGAATGGTCCGGAGAATAAGATTCATATAAGGAAAGTCCCGTTTCGGAGTTCGGGAATGATTCTGGTGTTTTCATCGGAATGTTCTAGAAGGTTCCGGAATGTCCGGCACTCCGGAGGGGAAGGGGTACATGAGTGTGTCATTGCAAGTTGGAATGATTGCATCATGTACTAAGTGTATTCGCTGTCCAAAATAAAGGGTTTATTCAAATCCTAAATTGAAAAGTCAAACGACTAGTTTGAAAGTCAAACGGCAAGTTTTGGAAAGTGGAAAAGAGGAGGGAGTGTGAAACCGAGTTGGGGAGGGAGTCCTCCTCCCCAAGCCGGCGCACCACCCAGCCGAGTTGGGGAGGGACTCCACTCCCTCCCCTTGGCCGCCGGCCCCTCCCCTATATAAGGAGGGGCAGGGCTCCTCCTCTAGACACACAAGTCCCTCACCTCAAACCCTAGAAGCAGCCCCTCCATAGCCGCCGCCACCACCTAGGGTTTTGCCCTAGCCGCCGACTTGGGTCCCCGGAACCCTAGCCGCCGGCTCTAGCCCCTCCTCCTTGGTGTGTCTAAACCCTAGATCGCCGAGGAGCTCTCTCATACTCCACCATACTCGCTCCGGCTTAAGGCGAAGCCCTGCGAGATCTCCCCTCTACTTCCGGTACCACGCCGTTGTGCTGCCGGAATCTCGAGGAGAGTGCTACAACCTCCGCTGCCTGCTGGAACAAGGGAGAGGAAGGTCTTCGTCGAGTACCGAACGTGTGACCGACTGCGGGAGCGCTGCCGGAACACAGCGCCGGAAGGATCGTCTACGCGATCTTGAGATCGGGAAGAGTACGACTACATCACCCACGAGAATCCGCTCTCGTTAAACACTTTGGAATCTTCGAGGGTAAGTTATTCCATCGACTCGTTGCTACAATCTAGTAGATAGATCTTGGCTTGTTTGTTTGTATGCGATAGAAATTTTTTGTTTTCCATGCTACGAAACCCTACACTGGTATCAGAGCCGTGTCTATATGTAGATCTGTTGCACGAGTAGAACACAATGGTCATTGTGGGCGTTGATGCTTTTATTGTCGATTGCTTCTTGTGTACTTTGCATCTTGCGGTATGTTGGGATGAAGCGGCCCGGCTAACCTTACATGACATCGTTCATGAGACTTGCTCCACGCTTGACATGCAACTTGTATTGCATAAGTGGCTTTGCGGGTGCATGTTTCTCCTATCATAGTTAAGATCCAATTTACAACGGGTGATTAACAATACTAGTATCAATGTTGTGGTTCATGTTCGTAAGTTAGAGCGACACTTATTGAAAGCCCCAAACCACGTAAAACATGCAAAGAAAGTAGAGGCGTCTAACTTTGTTTTGCAGGGGTGTGCAGTGATTTGATATGGCCATGATTGTGATTATATTTGATGTATGCAATGTTCCTTATTGTAAGTTGGCAACCGGCAGGAGCCATATGGTTGTCTTTAATTTATGTTAAGACCCGCGTGTCTATTCAAAGTAGTTGTAATAGTTGAAGCCGGTGGACGACAACCATGGAGAGGCGTCATTGACCTTGATGCAATGCCGGTGATGATGGAGATCATGTTCGTGCTAGAAGATGGAGATCGGAAGCACAAAGAAGAAAGGCCATATCATATCACATATTATGAATTGCATGTGATGTTAATCCTTTATGCATCTTGTATTGCTTAGTAGACGACGGTAGCATTATAAGATGATCCCTCATGCACATGAATTTCAAGTCATAAAGTGTTCACCCTTAGTTAGCACCGTTGCTAAAGCTTTTTGTTTCGAAGCACCACGTGATGATCGGGTGTGTTAGATTCCGCAAGTGTATACAACGTGAGCAATCCAGATTTGCTCATGCGGAAACTAAGGTTTGATCTTGACGAGCCTAGCATGTACAGACATGGTCTCGGAACACGGATCACCGAAAGGTAAAGCATGAATCATATGGTAGATATGATGAACATGACGATTATTCGCCATTGAAACTATATCAACTCTCGTGATGATCGGTGTTGATGTGGTGGATTTGGTTCGTGTGATCACTAAAACAATGTGAGGGATATTGTTTTGAGTGGGAGTTCACCTAGATTAACTTTATTAATTAATTTGAACTCAATTTGTCATAAACTTAGTCTAAACTATTGCAAATATGTTGTAGATCAATGGCAGCCCCTACCATCAATTTTAATGCGTTCCTAGAGAAAGAAAAGTTGAAAAACAATGGAAGCAACTTCGCGGATTGGTTCCGCAATTTGAGGATTGTCCTCACAGCTGGTAATTTGACCTATGTGCTGGATGCACCGCTGGGTGACCCACCTGCAGCTGATGCTTCCGATGAAGTAAAGAATGTTTACCTCGCACGGAAGAATCAGTACTCCATAGTTCAGTGTGCTATCTTGTATGGTTTGGAATCGGAGCTTCAGAAAAGGTTTGAAGATAGAAAATTTTTGTTTTCCATGCTACGAAACCCTACATATCTCGCCGGTCCAAAGCCTTCACCGTCATCAATGGCGAGCTGTAAAAGCGCAGTATTTCGGGTGTAATCCAAAGGTGCGTCACCATCGGTGACGGCAAAACCATCCTCCAAGACATCCACGAGGGCATCTGCGGCCATCACGCGGGCAGCCGCGCCCTCATCGCCAAAGCTCCACGAGCTGGTTTTTATTGGCCAACGGCCATGAACGATGCCTAGGACATCGTCGAGAGATGCAACGGCTGCCAGAGGTTTGCGGATAAACCACACGCACCAGGGTCGGAGCTCAGGCCCATACCCCTGGCCTGGCCCTTCGCCCAATGGGGCCTCTACATGATCGGCAAACTGCCCAAATCTTCAAAAGGACGCCACGTCTACCTCCTGATCGTAGTCGACAAGTTCACCAAGTGGATCGAAGCAATGCCCGTCACCAACCAAAAGGGAAAAACGGCCGTCAGTTCTTCGAGTCCATAGTCTACAGGTTCGGCGTGCCGCACAACATCATCACGGACAACGGGTCGAACTTCATCTCCAAAGAATTCCAGGACTTCTGCGAAGGCCTTGGGATCAACATATCATATTCCTTTGTGGCGTACCCGCAAACCAACAGGCAGTTCGAAAAGGCCAACGGCCTCGTAGGCGGCGGCATCACGAAACGCCTACTCAGCCCACTTGAACAGCTTGCGGGAGCCTGGGCAGAAGAGCTACCCTCCGTCATCTGGAGCTTGCGCACAATGCCAAACAGCTCAACTGGCTACACGCCCTTCTTCATGGTGCACAGAGTCGAAGCCGTGTTACCTGCAGAAGTACGCCCTAAGGCCCCACGGGTCGTCGCCTACAGCGAAGCCGAATCGTCGGCCGCACTCGAAGACGCCGTCGACACACTCGACGAGGCACGCGACATCGCCGCGGCTCGCTCGGCGGTCTACCAGCAGAGCCTCCGCAACTATCACAGCCGCCGACTGCGTCGAAGGAGACCTCGTCCTACGACTCAAGCAAGAGCGGTCGAAGAAGCTCGAGTCACCCTGGGAAGGACCCTACATCGTCACCGAGGTCATCCCAGGTGGCGCCTACCGCTTCAAGCACGTGGAGTCTGGAGTCGCATACTCCAACCCATGGAACGTCACACAATTGCGACGCTTCTACCCCTAGCTATTCCTCTTTACTTTCAATAAGGTTACTTAGCCAAGGCTACTCAGCCAACAATGTACCTCCTCATTACGATATGAATAAAGCTAAGTGTCTTGCCCGAAAATTTATCTTTTCCTCACATTAATTTATGTTACAACACACTCGGGGGCTCCGTCTCACCTCATGACTTCGTCGACTGAGGATAACGCATGTAAACCTGAGTAGCTGACCACGTCAGGCTAACGAAAGGGCATGCATACAACCAAGCACTACGTGCTAATACAAATAACCCTCACAACAAAGGGCATAACAATCCCACACGAAATATATACAAGTTTTACATCTATATTTTTCTATAGGGCCTACCTATTCTGAAGGATCACCTGCGCCCGATGCTCAAAAAGATCTACAATCTCTTCGGCATACTGCCTAACAGCCGTGTAATACGGGCGCATGTCCCATAGGCCACCATCTGGTCGAGGGGGTGGCCCAGCCGCCACAGCCGTAAGATCAACATCAGGGCGATGAAGCCGAACAAGGGAAAGGGCGGCCTTCACCCCCGCAACCAGCTGGTGCCGCACCAACTCCCTGACGTGACCCACGTCTCGAAACTTCGCCAGCAAACCCCATAGAGTCGAAGGCGCATCATCAAGGGGGAACATGACATACAAAATTGACGCCAGGGAAGCCTTCACCTGCCTCAGCACCCGTGACACCTGATGAGCACGATCCTGCACAGTCGCAAGGATAGTGGCCCGGTCGCGGTCCATCCAGAAAAAGCCCCCGACTTCCATATCCTGATGGGTTAAGCAATTGATCCGAACTACAACGCGCTCCTTTTCCTCCTTGGGAACAAGGTTGGCACCTACAGAACATACAGAGTAAGATGACATGCAAACAAGGCGCATCCAAAACGAGCAGCAGCTCAAGAAAACTTACACTGTAGCTACTCGGCCAACTGCCATAGCTCCCCCATTAGATACTCCTCCCTGGCGGTAGCCCGCTCCGCCTTCGACTTCCACATGTCCATGTGGCCTCGGATGCCAAGTATCTCCTTCTCAAGGCTGCGGACACGGTCACGAAGAAAAACAAGCTGCGATGCATCATCCAAAGATGGTCGCGGTTGAGGGGCAGACGAAGTATCAACGGGAGCCTCACCCGAAGGTCCCTAAAGGAAAATAGACAATAATATGAACAACACATGACTGGGAAACATCTTGAAGCATCATTTATATACAACAAAAGGCCACTGTGTGGCACAAGGGAACTGTTCAACAAATATTACAGCAAAAAAGAAGACAACTATACTAAAGCTACAACTATGAAGCCTAAGCAGCCGCATCCGGAGTGGCCTCGGAGCCAGAGTGCCTGCTCTTGACCTCCTCCTGCTGCTTCGCCGCATACTCCGCCAGAAGGTCAATGAGCTTCGGCCCATAATGCTTACAACGAGAAGCAAAGAGAGCAAAAGCTACCTCAGAGCCGTCGGGAGCTGTTGGCATCTGAGAAGTGACCTGATGAAGATCCAACTCCACCCCGGACGCCATGGCCATGGCCAGCCCCATGGAAGCGCCGATGCCCTTCTGCTTGCGCTTGTAGGCAGCAGGGGCATCCTCTGACAATGCATCCGCCAGAGAATCAACATCCTCAAGGGCAGTGCCCTTGGGCATGATATCCTTGAAGAAACGCTGGAGAACCTCCTTGGCCTTGGCTAGGGAGCCAGCAGCAGTGCCGCAGCGATCTTCGACCGCTGCGGTGGCCTCATCCAAAGCACTACCATGGTCCAAGACATTGCGGTCAAACGCAATTTCCGAAGCATCTGATACACAAGAAGAACAAGAAGGAACCAAATAAGGACATGGCGAAAAATGCAGTCGAAAAATCGAGCAGACCAATTACAAGAAAGACACATACCGGAGAAGGCCTTGGTCGCACCCATCAGCTTCTCGGCCACCTCCTTCTCACACGCAGCCACAGTAGTTGCGAGTTGCTCCTCGCAATCCGAAGCCTCTTGCTAAAGGCGCTCCTTGGCCGCGGCAGCGGCAGCCAGCTCCTGCTGCAGGCGCTCCTTCGCCTCCACGGCATCCGCAGCCTGCTTCTCCGCACGACCAAGACTCTTTTTGAGAGCATCCAGCCGGCGAAGGGCCGTATTATTCTCATCTACAGAGCATTAAGGACATATATAAGCAACGCAAGCTTCAAACAGACAACAGGTGAAAACGACAAAGGACGATAAAAGCCACGTACCTTGCAGTTACTTCATGCTGGCCTCCAGCGCCAGATGTTGTCGGATGAGCAAGTTCGCGCCGTGCACAAAGGGTTGTGGAAAAAGCAGAAGCGAAACAATCAAGAAAGAATCAAGAACAAGGCTCGGGGGCTGCGCCCCGAAACGAGCAACAACGTCGAACAAAACGACTCAAAATAGGCTCGAGGGCTCCCCTAGAAAAAAAGAGGAAGAAACAACTCACTTTCTCAGACGAAGACTCCGAAGGTCCAGGAGCAGTCTTTTGAACGACGACTACTCGAGCCTCCTGCGGAGAGGGGTTCGGAGCATCGCCACCATAGGTGGCCACCGTCTGAGAGAGAGGAGCCGTCGGCTTCGACTCCCCTGCAGTCTCCTGTGAATCCTCACTAAGAGAACCCTCCGAGGAGTGGCTACAAGGAAAACATTCATCATAGCAAGAAGAAAAATGCACAAGACAAGAACGAAGAGCATCCGAAGGTACTTACGATTCGTTGTCGCTCAAATAAAAAATGGTAGGCGCCCTCTCCTCTTTCTTCTCTTTCTTCTTCTTCTTGGCCGGCGGCTGGGGCGCCATAGCCCGTAGGGGCACGGCCGGGAACGGCGAGGAGGAAGTGTCATCATCCCCGCTATGGAGCACGAGGAAGGATGGATCCCTAGGTGGTGGTGGAGTCAAGGCATCCGAAGACTCGCTCGAGCTCCGTGCTCGCTTTCGGGTATGCCCCTCGCTCTCCTCGTGAGCTTCGTGGGTGGGCGACTGCGTCGGCGGCAACTCAGATTCGGAGTCCGCCTCCTCATTATCGGGCGCCTCCCCATATTTCTCCGGCAAAGGGGCATGGACCCCGTAACATTGAGGCGCTGCAAAAAAAATAATGAACAAGTGTCAGACACTACAACAAGCAACATCATACAGCAAAAGCGCAACGCGCACGGCGCAGTCCTAACCTTCGAGGACCCTTTAGTGGCGCTAAGAGGGTGGGTCTGCGACTCCCTCGACAGGTCCTCGCCAGCCTTGAACTTCAGCAGAGGACGGAGGGCCCTATCAAGTTCACTCGAAGATAATTCCTCGGATGACACTCTCGTGGGATCACTCGAGCCGGCGTAGAGAAACATGGGGTGCGCCCTAGCTTGAAGCGGCTGCAACCGACGCTTGAGGAAGGTGTGGATGATGTCAACCCCATTGACCTCCTTGCCTGGCACCAGTTGGAGAGCCTCCACCCGCTGGTAGAGCATCTCCACCTCCGCCACTTCGCCTTCCAAGATGTGGTTCTTCCACGATCTTTTTCGAACGGTCTTCTGCTCGAAGTCAAAGGGGGCAAGACCAAATTGCTGACCATCCATCTTGACATCGTGGATGTAAAACCACTTGCGACACCAATACTGATCGGACTCGGAAAAAGAGGGAGAAGAACTGGCCAAAAGGGCGAAGAGAAATGATGCAGCCGCCGATCGGATAGACTCCGTCGGAGCCGGATTGTTTCTTCGCGGAATAGAGTTTCCGGAAGATACCAAAGTGCGGCTCGATACATATCCAGCACTCGCAAAGCGTGATGAAACACACAATGTTGAGAAGGGAATTGGGAGACAGATGATGAATCTGAATCCCATAGAGAAAAGGAGCCCACAAAGAAATTCGTGGGCAGGGAGAGAAAAACCACGAAGAATGAAGGCAATGAAGATCACCCGAAAGCCCACGGGTGGGCGAGGGATTACCTCATCGCCGGGAATCTTGACGTCCTCCTTGTTTTGCGGGAATAAACCCGCGTCGTGCAGTTTGCGCAAGTCGGTGTCGCGCATGTCAGAACGCCTCCACTTGCCATCGGTGTTGCACGCCGAGGCAGCAGCTTTCTTGCCACCGGCCGTGGCGCTCGAACCCGCTCCTACGGAAGCTTTCTTCGACTTCACCATTGTGGAGCGTCGATGGCGGCGGTGTGCACACAGAAAAGAGGAAGGAAAGGACCGGAGAACGTCCAGTGCGCAAGGAGAAAGCTCAAGAAAAGAAAGTAGTGAAAGCAAATGGCGAATGGTGAAAACAAACTAATGTTTTCCCCACGGTTATAAGGGTGAAGACGACGAACAGGAACCGTTCATCTAGAAGCCCTAACGCCAGGGTCAGATCCAACCGTCCACGTGTCAGCACAGCAGCGAAACGTCGCCCGCACGCCGTCCACTACACACGGAAAACGAGGAGACGCCGTAATTCTCGCCACGTCGCGCACGACCAGTCAACTCCAAGTCAGAAAGTGGGACCCACGTTCGTCCAGTCACGTCATCTCTAGGACCGCAGACGGTTGAGGTCACCGATCGTCAGCACTGACGTCATCAAAACCACACTATCAATAGTTAGAAATCCTCGGCTGACAACTAAAAGTACTCACTTGAATCTGCGATTCGAGCAATTACTCGGGGGCTACTCCTATCAGGAGCGCTGGTCGCGCACCCGAGGCATGTTTAAGGCACAACATCAATGATTCATTCTTCGAGTCCTACGTCGAGTCTACGACTCCACTACGGACTTGGGGGCTACTCCCATAGGGAGGATTGATTCAAACACCTGAAAAATTGTCCTACGGACCTGAAGCTAACAACGACTAAACTAAAGTCTCCGCTTGAGTCTACGACTCGAACAGACACTCGGGGGCTACTCCCATAGGGAGCGCTGGTCGCTCACCCTATGAATTCTTCGACTGTGATCCTTCGGATCAAAATGCAAAAACTTTTTGGAAACTTTGACCCAACCAACGCTAAGTGAGCAACATCCTCCTTGGCCACCCGAAACACCTCCGCGGTGATAAAATTTCGGATGCGGTGTCTGCGACGCAAAGATAAGACCTATAGATACCGTCTGATGGCCTGGTAACGCACCTGACTACGCTCTACTAGTAATAACCCGTGCCAACAGGCGCTATGAAAATCTCGACATACGCGTTGGGTACATCATTCGACAAATACTAGGGTTCGACTCCTATAAGACCTCAACGGCCTGAGTCGAATTACGCCAGCATCTGTTCTAGATTCGAGTCTAGGGACTCAAGTCTAAAGAAGATCGTGTTGTTTTGTCCTAAGACAGTTAACTGACCCTGATCCGTCAGGAGAGTCAGGCACACGCATCAACAATCCCTATACACTAAAATCATTATTATCTCTGATAAACAGAATCAGCTGCACCCAAAAGATTGAAGAGTCCTCAGCCGAATCTACGATTCGACTGAACACTCGGGGGTTGCTGATATGGCTATACCCTATGGGTCTACGACATTAGCATACCTGGTCCAGCCCAAGGAAGGCCCGCAAGAACATACGCGGCCTGTGGAGATTTTCAAGTGGCCCAAGCCCATGACATCTTCGGATCCTTAGAGAGCAAGACTAGAATAGATAGAGTATTCAAAGGGGCAAACCCTAAACTTGTAACCGACTCGATCTGTGCCCGAGACCTGCCTAAATCTATATAAAGGCTAGGAGGGCATGGCAAGGAGGACATCCTCTTTCCACCGCATACACACTTCCACGCCAGATTGCATTTGCGCACCTCCGTAACCTTCGGTTCCGCCGTAATCAATAGCAGACAAGCAGGAGTAGGGTTTTCCCTCCGGGGGCCTGAACCTGGGTAAATCTCGTGTCCCCTGGTTGCTTGTCTGTTAACCGTTCCACGATCTCCAGCACCCCCATCTTCTCCAAAACCCAAGCTCATAACAATGGGCATTGACGAGTCAAAACCTCGTCAGTGGCGGTGCTGGTGCGGCGGCAAGTGCATGGTCTTGGTAGGTGTGCCAAGGACCGGCGGTGCCCGGCTGTCGGTACTGGTGGATGGTGATGTTCTAGCCATATTGGGCATGAGGTAGGGGATGCAAGCCAGGTGAAATATCCTTCGGTCGACGACCGGAGCTGCTGCCGGCAACGCCCATGGGCGTTGTTTACCTTCCTGAAGGTGGAAGCGGGGCGGTGCTCTTCCTCCTCTGTCCATGGTAGCTCTGGGAGAAATCCCAGATCCTCGGTGATCGGAGATGGTGGCACCGATTTGCTGCTCCCCTGTTGAGGGCCTCATCTTTAGGAGTTGCCTTAGGCCAGATGGTTCAGTGGGTTGTTTGTGCCAGCGGTGAGGTCTCGGTGATCATTGTTCGATGGTGTTTGAAGCTCTTGTTGCCCCGCGCAGTGCTTAGGATTTCTCATTTGGTGATGTTTTTCAAGTCCAAGAGGAGGCGCAATGGTCTTCTCGGCAAAACTATGCCCGACGGTGGCGGCGGCTTTCGGAGTCGCGATGTGACCTCGGTAGCGGGATGCCCTTCGACGGAGGATTTGTGTCTCCTAGTTTCGTGTTCAAGGCCAAGAGGAGGAGCAGTAGTCTCCTCGGTGGAACTCTGCCCTTCGGTGGCGTCAGCTACTTTCGGAGTCGCGACACGGCCTCAACAGGGAGATGCCCTTCAATGGCGGCTGCAATTCACGCTTTCCTTCTCGATGGAACTCTGACCTTCGATGGTGTTGGCGGCTATCGGAGTCATGATGTGACCATGGCAGGGGATGCCCTTCGACGGCGGCTGCAAGTCACGTCAACCTTCTCGATGGAACTCTGCCCTTCGGTGGTGTCGGCGGCTCTCGGAGTTGCGATAACCTCGGCTGAGGGATGCCCTTCGACGGCGGCTGTGACTCTCCTAGTTCTGCAATGTGTTGAGTGATCGTTCGGCAAGAGGGTTCCATTTGTCTTCGTCACCTCGACTACATGATCATTTCGACCGATCCATCTACACCCTTTCCTGCTCTTCTCGGTCTTCTCTTTTAGTTGTGTGCTATGTTTTAGCTTGTGTTGTTCTATTTCTCTTTCTCACTTGTAATTCGACTCTGTACTTTAGTCCCACGCCGTAGTTACACTAAAAAAATGTATAAACAAAAGGGTGAAACTCACGGTTTCTCAATGCACAAATGGATCAGAGCATGCAACTAGCTCAAAGTTAGATGCATACATAATGAAAAAAAAAGTTCGTCAATCTTAAAATATCAAGCTCACAACCATAAAGAAATTCGACAAAAGCACACACAAAATGATACGTACTATATCATCAGAACATAACTGAACAGAAAACCGACTTCGAAATATCCACGTTTGACACAACACTAGAAAATAATCATACTCCAGAACACACGGGCACACACCTAAAATTCAAGCAGGATCCTAGACGTCCTTATAGTAGTAGTATATAAGTGCAGAGCAGTTTCGATATGCATCTCGATCGGTTCTTTTACATGTAGTAGATGTAGGGGTGGTACCACAAGAGCCTCTTCTTCGGTGGGAGCAGCTTCATGGGGATGTTCGCACACCCGAGCCTCTTCTTCGGTGGGAGCAGCTCCATGGGCATCTTCATAACCGCGCGCTTCTTCGGTGGGAGCAGCTCCGGCGGGACACCGGACACGCCGGCGCAGATGGGCATATTCATCGGAGACACACCCGCGGTCTTCTTTGGTGGGAGCAGCTCCGGCGTGACACCGGTAAGGTCCTCGCCAGACGCGTCGGCGCAGATGGGCATCTTCACCGGAGACAGGCCCGTCGTGGTCTTGTTCGGTGGGAGCAGCTCGGTGAGTTCCTCGCCGGACACGTCTGCGAAGATGGGTATCTTCACCGGATACACTACAGGCCCGCTGCCTTCTTCGGTGCGCGCAGGGCGAGAACCCTGGTTTTTAAGCTGGCCTCCCAGGCGTCTCTCGACGCTCGCAGACGCTCAAGGCCCGTCGTCTTCGGGAAGGTACTGCTTGAAGCCGGTAACGGCGCCGCCGGGAAAGGTGGGATACGAGACAGACGAGAGAGGTCGCGAGGTAGCGGCGGCGGCGGGGGCAGAGAAGGTGCTGGTGGCTGAGGAGGCAGACGGTGGAGAGGGAGCGGCGGTGTCATGCTTGGAGGAGAAGCTGGCCGGGTTGTAGTCGGGGGCAAGAAGCGAGATTTGAGAGGCGGCATCGTCGTCGTGCGCCGCCGCCGATTGGCAATGCAGGTCCCGATCGAGGTTTCTTTCGTCCCTTCCCTGCCCTATTTTGCTTGTATATTTATAGGAGAATTTGGCCGGAAATTTCTCCGTGTATACTTATTGGGAAAGGAATCAGCCGTCGTTATCAAATCAAATCATACCGCCAAATATATTGGCCCAATTATATCATTGATTCTAAAATGACGTGGCTTTTCTATCGTTAACACCTGATCGTTTCATTTCCTCCTGTTAAATTTGGAATAAACCCAATCAGTCCTTAACTCCCGCAGCGCCTTGATGGAGCGCTGATTTCGGGCACTGCCGACGCACCAAGGGCGCGTCTGCCTATCCTCGGGCAGGCTAGCCGGAGACGAAAGTGGGCCGTTTGATTATCTGTACGAGGCGTTGGGCTGCGTCAGCGAACCGTAAAGCAGCCTGGAATCAGACCCAAGCGCTATGCTTGAATCGGCCATTTCCAGCGAGTCACTTTCATCGTTGGCGCCTGTTGGATACAAAACCGGCGCTCCCCTGCACGATCTCGGTCGACGATGGCGCATCAGGGAGATCCCGCTGGTCTGGAAAAGGGGCGGGATCCTTTTCCTCACTTCTCACCGAGACACATTCTACCCGCTCACCGCTGAAACGAGATCCACCTTTCCCCCCTTCTCCTTTCCCCGGTCAAATCCGGCCGCCGATGGCGACAACGACGACGCCCCCGGCAAGACAAAACCGGCAGGGCGGCGGCCATGCCGAGATGGAATGACGGTGACAGCTCCTCCCAATCGTATCTAGGGGTAAGTCCACTTTCCCTCAATTCTTTCATAGGATTAGTGACATGGTTATACCCCGCGGGTGCATGACCTCAGCATACCTAGTCCAGCCCAAGGAAGGCCCACGGCAAAAGTACGTTGGTCCATGAAGACTTTCGGATGGCCAGGCCCATGGTGCCTTCGGGTCCTTGGAGAGCAATACTAGAGTAGATAGGAAATTTAAAGGGGTAAAACCCTAGAACCTGTAACCGACTAGGACTATGCCCGGGACCTGCCTAAGTCTATATAAAGGCCAGGAGGGCACGACCTAGATCTCTCGACTCATACTCTCGCATACACACCTCCACGCCAGATTGCATCTGCGCACCCTTGTAACCTTCGGTTCCGCCGTAATCAAGAGCAGACAAGCAGGAGTAGGGTTTTCCCTCCGAGGGCCTGAACCTGGGTAAACCTCGTGTCCCCGTGTTGCTTGTTTGCTAACCGTTCCACGATCTCCAGCATCCCTATCTTCTCCAAAACCCAAGTCCATAACAATGGGCATTGATGAGATCAAACCTCGTCAATTGGCGCCGTCTGTGGGAACTAGGGGCGCTGATTGTGCGATCGTGACGGTCCCAACCCGATCGATCTACAACTCTGCAGCAACGGAGAGTCATCTCCTCTTCGGTGCTTTCGACTTCACCGCCCACTCGCCGGCCACCATGAAGGACTTCGAGCCCATAGGCGACGGACTCGAAATCTTGTTCGGGAGCTTCTGCTTCCAGGTGGGGCAAACTGGCACCCTCCGCCTACCTGAGCGGGTGCCCCTACCATCAATCAGGCCCGCTTCATGGGCCCCACACCCCGTGCTACGCACAACATCATCAGCAGATGATTCCTATGACAGCAGCAGCTGCAACTCCGATCTGTGCGATCCGCCATCCGATGCAGGGACCTACGGTTCCGGATTTGAAAGTTGTGGCAGCAGCGGGCCAATCTACGAGCGCTATCAATGCGCCGCAGTCATCCAAAGCGACGTGGATCAGCAAACACCCAACCCGCCGCCCAACCCGCCAGAACGAAACAGTGGGAACAGAAGAAGCCAATCTCCCCCACCCGAAGGGGAAAACAACGGCGGCCATGTCATCCGCCTTAGCAAAGAGGGATGGACCCAGGTCCGCGAAGCTGTGGCAGGCAACATAGTACTGCCCGCAGACGCCTCGCGAGATATGATGATGGCCTACCACCTGCTCCTAATCGAGCAGCACAAGAAGCAGGTCAAGATGCAGGAGGTGCTTGACAAACGCAAGCAATCAGCCTCAGAGTCCAGCGCGCGATGAGCCACGCTCTCCGCCATGGGCATCGGCTCCAGCTCGAACGCCAACCTAGGCAACAAGCACCGCTCTCGGATGGAGAACATGGATCCCAAGGAGCGCCACGAGTTGACGCGAACTCTCCACACATCCTTCATGGAGATGGACGCCGACGGCAACGTCATCCCGAAAACGCCGCAGGCTGCGATCATGGCAGCCACTGCGTACCTCATGGCCCACCCACCTCCCGAGGGGGACCCGAAGAGGGCCATGCATAAGTCCGCACTTACCGGACTCGGACTTGTCAGAGCTGCGCTCCACCAAGACGCTCCTGCGGAGCCAAAGAAGAAGGCTCCGGCCAGGCACGACCGGAGCCCCACCCCTTCATCCGAAGAGAAAGAGGAACACGACCTTCCTCGAAGGAAGAAGAGCTCGCGTCACCATAAACGCGACTACGACGCCAGAGACGCGCTCACACAACGCAAAATCGACAAAGAACGAGCCAAGCGCGCATGCTCGTCTGAATCCGAGATGGACGAAGACGAAGGAGAACTCTGTGGAGCCCGATGCTTCAGCAGATCTGTTCGGCGAACGCGGATGCCACGCAATTTCAAGATTCCTTCGGATACTCCGAAGTTCGACGGCACGCAAGATCCAAAAGCATGGCTCAGTGACCATCTGTCATCCGTCAAGCTGCACGGCGGTAACAAAGAAACCGCCATGCAATGCCTTCAGCTGCAGCTGACAGGCGCGGCATGGATCTGGCTTAGCAGCCTATCATCAGGGTCCATCCAAAGCTGGGAGGAGCTAGCTTACAGCTTCATCCGAAATTTCAAGGGCACCAGCAAGAGGCCCGCCTCAATCGAAGAATTGCGCGCCTGCACTCAACGAACGGGCGAATCCATTCGCTCATACATACTATGCTGGTCCAACACCAAGAACTCCGCAGCACACATCTCCAAAGAGAGGGCCATCGACGCCTTCAGGGACGGCGTCAAGCGCCAAGACTTCAAGAAGGAGCTTGGGCGCGTCAAACCCAAAACGCTCGATCACCTCATGGACATCGCCAACAGGTGGGCTGACGGAGAAGACTCCATTCACCGAGCACAATCGGAAGAAGAGGACGACTATGGTCGACGGCGAGAGCGCCATAGCAAGAAAAGATCGCGCGTCTACGAAGATCGCGACGGACCCGACATGGTCGCGGCTGGCTACGCCGATCGCCGCAATGACACCAACCGCAACAGTGGAGGATACCGCGGAGGAAACCTCCGCGATGGAGGACGCCCAGCGCAGTCGTGGCAACGTCGCGACCGCGATAACGTACCCTCAGCATACGAAAAGCTTTCGGGTCCATGCACCATCCACTTCTACATCGACAAGCAGGATGGCAAAAAGAAGGCGAGCCACATGCTCAAGGACTGCCGCGAGTTCCAGAAGCTCAGCGAAAGCATGGTGCATATGAGGCAGCAGGCTCCAATCCCTGCGTTCGGAAACGCACCCGCGCTAGGTGAGATAGCGCATGGAGCTCCTCCACCGCCACCGGTAGGAGGCCTGAACCAACCAGTCGCACCAGCACAGAACAACGCTGGAAACGGGTATCCCCTGCCAAAAGGAGCACTGATGATACAGAAGGGGCGCCCTACGAATAGGGTGCAGAAGAAAATCACCCGACAGATCAACCTAGCCGTGGCAACTCCACCCGCCATCCCTGAGTACCTCAGCGGATCGGAGTCCTGCATCACGTTCACTCGTTCGGATCACCCTTGCCAGATCCCTCGCCCAGGTCATGATGCCCTGGTGCTGGAGGCGCAGATCGGAGGTTTCGAGATGAGTCGCGTCTTCATGGACGGCGGCAGCGGCATCAACCTGATGTTCGCAAGCACTCTAGCAGCAATGCGGATCCCGCAGTGCAGCCTAGAACAATCAGACACAACGTTCCACGGCATCGTTCCAGGGAAGGGCATATTTCCCCTGGGCAAGATATGGCTCGACGTCATCTTCAGCAAGCCAGACAACTTCCGACTAGAAGTGGTGGACTAGAAGTGGTGGACTGGCCATCACAGTACCACTCCATCCTCGCGCGTATAGCATTCGCAAGGTTCCTGGTTGTCCCACATTATGCATACCTGCTACTCAAGATGCCAGGACCGAAGGGCGTCATCACAGTCCACGGGAGCTTCAACCGATCGGACCAATGCGACAGAGATTTCAACAGAATCTCCCAATCATTCGGAATGCAGGAGGAACTCCTTAGGCTCCGCGAGGTGACGGAAAATGGGGCACTCCCAGTCGCACGACAAAACGCACCTGACATGTCTTTCGACTCCACGGTCAACACAAAGAAGGTGCAGATCCACCCGACGGATGCCTCCAAGACGGCGCTGATCGCCAACGACCTCAGCCCAGCATAGGAAGGCGCGCTCGTCGAATTCCTCCGTGAGCACTGGGAAATATTCGCCTGGTGTCCTGCGGACATGCCAGGAGTTCCCAGGGAATTCGTCGAGCACGCACTCAACGTCTTTCCAGACACCAAGCCCGTCAAACAGTCCATCCGAAGACTGTCCGAGCCACGAGCCGAAGCTATCGGCAAGGAAATCAACAGACTACTCGCTGCAGACTTCACCAGGGAAATCAAAGAAAGCAAGTGGCTTGCAAACACAGTCATGGTCCCAAAGAAGGACACGGACATCCTGCGGATGTGCGTGGACTTCACGTCGCTAAACAAGCATTGCCCAAAGGACCACTTCCCTCTTCCTCGGATCGATCAGATCATCGATTCGACTGCAGGTTGCGAGAAACTCTCCTTCCTCGACGCTTACTCAGGCTATAACCAGATTCGACTCAAGGTCGAAGATCAGGAGAAAACGGCGTTTATCACACCGTTCGGAGTATTCTGCTACAACACAATGTCTTTCAGGCTAAAGAACGCAGGTGCCACGTACCAGCGATGCATGCAGGCCTGCCTCAAGGACCAGATCGGTCGCAACGTCCAAGTCTATGTTGACGACATAGTCATAAAAAACCAAGGAGGCAAGGACACTTATCGACGATCTCCGCGAGACGTTCGACAACCTTGACCGCTACAGGATCAAGCTAAACCCCGAAAAGTGCGCCTTTCGGCGTCCCATCGGGTCAGCTGCTTGGGTACTTCATCTCTCAGCGAGGGATCGAGGCGAACTCGAAGAAAATCCGAGCCATCATGACGATGGAGAAGCCGAAAAACCTCAAAGGCGTCCAGCAGCTCGCAGGACGAATAGCGGCGTTAAGCAGATTCATCAGCCGCATGGGCGAGAAGGCCATACCATTCTATCAGCTTCTACGCAAATCAGATAAATTCGAGTGGACGCCGGAAGCCAACGATGCATTCGAAAGCCTTAAGCGGCTTCTCTCCACCTCGCCCGTCTTGGTCACGCCAAAGGAGCGCGAGCCTCTGCTGCTGTACATAGCAGCCACACACCAGGTGGTCAGCACCGTACTAGTGGTCGAACGACCCGAAGAAGGCAAGACCCACGGGGTCCAGCGCCCAATCTACTACCTCAGCGAGGTACTGACACCAACAAAGCAGAGGTACCCTCACTACCAGAAGCTCGCCTACGGCGTGTTCATGACGGCTCGACGGCTGAGCCATTACTTCCAGGAGCACCAGGTGATGGTCGTCAACGAGGCACCACTGAACAGCATCCTGAATAACCCAGAAGCCACAGGACGCGTGGCCCTATGGGGCATCGAGCTGTCACCCCTGGACATCATCTACGAGAAGCGACTCGCAATCAAGTCTCAAGTCCTCCCGGACTTCCTCATACATTGGATGGAACTGCAGCTGCCAGACACCCCAGACATGTCGCAGTCATGGACCATGCACTTCGACGGCTCCAAGCGCGAAGCTGGAGCAGGAGCCGGGGTCATACTGACCTCCCCGCAGGGCGACCAGATGAAGTACGTCCTCCGGATGAAATTCTGAGCCTCCAACAATGAGGCCGAATACGAAGCCCTCATCCACGGCATGAGAATGGCAAAGATCTGCGGCGCAACGCGCCTGGTCATCTACGGTGACTCCAACCTCGTCGTCCAGCAGACGATGAACGAGTGCGACGCACACGCCGAAAACATGATCGCGTACCGCGCACTCTACAACGCACTCGAAGGAGAATTCGACGGCTGCGAGCTTCGGCACGTTGGAAGAGAAAGCAACGAGGAGGCCGACAGACTTGCCAACATCGGCTCCACCTGCGCAAAGGTGCCACCGGGTGTGTTCCTCGAACAGATCTGTGTGCCATCCATCAAACGGAAATTCCCCAAGGGATCACCCGAAGAAGCAGAACACTCGGGGCTACGCTGCCCGAAGGACATGAAGGACCCGAGAAATTGGACACAGAGGTCGCCATGGTCAACCTAATGCAGGTCATGGCAGTCGAAGAAACTTGGACGCGACCATACCTCCAGTTCTTGATAAACGGAGAACTGCCTGACAACCCGACAGATGCCCGGCGCATATCTCGTCGGTCAAAAGCCTTCACCATCATCAATGGCGAGCTGTACAAGCGCAGTATTACGGGTGTACTACAAAGGTGCGTCACCATCGGTGACGGAAAATCCATCCTCCAAGACATCCACGAGGGCATCTGCGGCCATCACGCAGGCAGCCGCTCCCTAGTCGCCAAATCTCTACGGGTCGGATTCTACTGGCCAACGGCCATGAGCGATGCAAAGGACATAGTCCGAAGATGCAACGGGTGCCAACGGTTCGTCGACAAACTGCACGCACCCGGGTCCGAGCTCAGACCCATACCTATAGCCTGGCCTTTTGCTCATTGGGGCCTCGACATGATCGGCAAACTCCCAAAGTCCTCGAAAGGGGGACACGTTTACCTCCTGGTCGCAGTCGACAAATTCACCAAGTGGATCGAGGCCATGCCCGTCACCAACCAAAAGGGCAAAACTGCCGTCAAGTTCTTCGAGTCCATTGTCTACAGGTTCGGCGTACTGCACAGCATCATCACCGGCAATGGATCGAACTTTATCTCCAAGGAGTTCCAGGACTTCTGCGAAGACCTCGGGATCAACATCACGTACGCCTCGGTAGCACACTCGCAAACAAACGGGCAAGTGGAAAAGGCCAACGGCCTAATCGGCGCCGGTATCAAGAAGCGCCTCATGAGTCCACTCGAACGGAAAGCTGGAGCCTGGACGAAAGAGCTACCATCCGTACTATGGAGCTTACGGACTACGCCAAACAGCTCCACCGGCTACACGCCATTCTTCATGGTACACGGAGCCGAGGCCGTGCTACCAGCCGAAGTACGCCACCAGGCTCCCCGGGTCGTCGCTTACAGCGAAGCCGAATCCACGGCTGCACTCGAAGACGCCGTCGACACACTCAACGAAGCAAGAGACATAGCAGCAGCTCGATCAGCGGTGTACCAGCAGCAGAGTCCGCAACTACCACAGCCGCCGGCTGCGCCCAAGGTCCTTCGTCGAAGGAGACCTCGTCTTGCGACTCAAGCAAGAGCGACCGAAGAAATTCGAGTCACCATGGGAAGGACCCTACGTCATCACCGAAGTCATCCCAGGTGGCGCCTATCGCCTCAAGCACGTGGAGTATGGAGTCGCATACTCCAACCCATGGAACATCGCGCACTTGCGACGATTCTACCCCTAGCTACCTACCCCTTTACTTTCAATAAGGCTTTTCAGCCAAGGCTATTCAGCCAAACAATGTACTTCCTCTATTACGATATAAATAAAGCTAAGTGTCTCGCCCCAAACTTCCGTTCATTATTTGCAACCTTACTTTATGCTACAAACGCACTCGGGGGCTCCCCCCACCTCATGATTTCATCAACCGAGGATTACGCGTGTACACCTGAATAGCTGACAACGTCAGGCAAACAAAAAGGACACATACCCAAACAAAGCACTGCGTGCTTACAACAAACAAATCTTTACAACAAAGGGCAGAACACGCCCAGTCGAAATATACAAATTTTACAGCTATCTCTTTTACAGGTACTACCTATTCTGAAGAATAACCTGAGCACGCTGCTCAAATAAATCTACGACCTGTTCGGCATACTGCCTTACAGCTGCGTAATGTGGACGCATGTCCCACTCATCACCATCCGGCCGAGGAGGTGGCCCAGCTGCCACAACAGTCAAATCTACATCAGGCCGGTGCAGCCTCACGAGAGACAAAGCAGCCTTCACTCCTGCGACGAGCTGTTGCCGCACCAACTCCTTGACATTGCTCACGCTCCGAAACTTCGACAGAAGACCCGCAAGGCTCGTCGGTACGGCATCCAAAGGAAACATGACGTGCAACACCGAGGCAAGCGACGTCTGCACTTGGCGAAGCACCCGCGAAACCTGGTGCACACGATCTTGCACCGTCGCCAGAGCCATGGCACGGTCACGATCCATCCAGAAGAAGACACCAGCCTCCATGTCCTGTTGAGTCAAGTAATTGACCCGAACAGCGACACGCTCCTTCTCTTCCCTCGGAGCAAGGTTAGCACCTGCGACAATTGAACAAAATAAGAGGCAAGGCCAGCAGGCTCATTCGAAGAACTGAGCTACAGCTCGAAACAAAGAACAACTTACATTGAAGCTGCTCAAACAGCCGAAGCAGTTCCGCCATCAAGTACTCCTCTCTGGCTGCACCACGATCCGCCTTGGACTTCCAAACATCGGCGTGACCACGCAACCCAAGCAACTCCCTCTCAAGACTACGAACACGGTCCCGAAGAAAAGCGAGTTGCGAAGGATCATCCAAAGATGGCCGCAGCTGCACTGCAGACGAGGTGTCAACAGGGTCAGCACCCGAAGGAACCTAGAGCAGCAGAAAAAGAAAAGGACACAAACATTCAGACAATGATAGAGCACAACTCAGAAGAATTCATTAAGCATATAAGGCCACTACGTGGCACAAGGACTGTGTTCTTCAAAATATTTACAGCAAAAGCAGACTACAAACTATCCTACATCTACAACGCCTAAGACGCGGCACCCTGAGTCGCCTCAGAGCCGATTTCCTAGCCTTGCCTCCCCTTGCTGCCGCAGCGCATACTCAGACAGCAAATCAATGAGCTTCGGCCCATATCGCTTGCAGCGAGCAGAGTAGGCAGCAAAGGCTACCTCGGATCCGTCTGCGGTCGTCGGCATCCGGGAGGTGATCTGGGGCAGGTCCAGCTCCGCTCCAGCCGCCAAAGCCATCGCCAGCCCGACGGACGCGCCGATGCCCTTCTGCTTGCGCTTGTACGCTGCAGGCGCTTCGGCTGACAAAGCCTCCGCCAGAGCATCCACATCATCAAGGGCCGCGCCCTTAGGGACAAGCTCCTTGTAGAAGCGGCCAAGGACCTCCTTCGCCTTGGCAAGGGAGCTGACGACGGTGCTGCAACGATCTTCGACCGCTGCAGTAGCATCATCTAGAGCACTCCCGTGCTCCAGAGCGCCTCGGTCAAACTCGATGCATGCGGCATCTAAGACAAAAAAAAGAGGGACATGACGAAAGCAACGCAGAAGAAGACAAGAAAACAAGAAGAAAGAAGCACAAATACAACACTCACCCGAACAGCCTTGCAGCAGCCATGAGCTTGCCCGCCACCTCCCTCTCGCGCGCAGCCGCAACAGTGGCCAGCTGCTTCTCACGGTCCGCGGCCTCCTGCTGCAGACGCTCCTTAGCTTCGGCTGCCTTGGTCAGCTCTAGCTCGAGGCGTTCCTTCGCACCAATGGCGGCCTCGCCTTCTTCTCCGATTGACCAGGCTCTTCTTGAGAGCGTCGACCTCATGGAGAGAAGTATTATGCTCCTCTGCATTCGAAAACAAGCAAACGTCAGAGAGCAAGACCGGAATAAATGAAAGAAGCACCAAAAACAAACAGGTACCTTGAAGCTGTCGGAGGTTAGCCTCTAGCACCAGGCGCTCCTGCACCAGCCGCTTGGCCTCCTCCACAAAAGGCTGCCGAAAAAGAAACACCAGTAAGAAAAAGGACTTGGGGCTGCGCCCAACACTAAGGAATAAAGGCAAAACTCGAACACGAAGACACTCGGGGGATCCCCCCCCCCCCGAAGATTCGAAAAAATAACAAGACACGAAATTTTTCAGACACCTGGGGGCTCCCCCCGTGGTACGAAGCAGAGGTACTTACATGCTCTGATGGCGACCCTAAGGCCCGCTGGCGAAATTCTGAGGCGCAACCACCTGCACCTCCTGCAGAGGAGGATTCGGAGCGGCACCCCCCTGATGTTGCCACCGTTTGAGGAGGAGGAGACGCAACTTTTGACTCCCCCGTCATCTCCCGAGCACCATCGCTGGAGGAGTCGTGGGAGGAATGCCTGAATACGAAGCAATCAGCACAAGTGCAAAATCAAGAAGGAAACAGGACAGCAGTACAAAAGAAAAAACTTACGAGTCCAGGGAACTCAGGTCGAAGACAGGAGGAGTCCTTCGGGCTCTCTTCTCCGCCTTCTTCTTCTCTTCCTTCTTTTTCTTCTTTCTTCTGCTTTGCTGGCGGGTGCGGCGCAACAAGCCCGCACAGGAATGGCAGGAAAAGGGGAAGAAGAGCCTCCATGCCCGTCACTA
>CAJUWN010002070.1:0-77518 GCA_910589765.1 Avena atlantica
CTATAAATCAGAATATCATCAAAGTAGACTACCACAAAACGTCCAATGAAAGCACGTAAAACTTCGTTCATTAATCTCATGAAAGTGCTAGGTGCATTAGTTAAACAAACGGCATTACTAACCACTCATATAAACCGAACTTAGTTTTTAAATGCTGTTTTCCATTCATCTCCTAATTTCATACGAATCTGGTGGTAACCACTACGCAAATCAACTTTAGAAAACATGGTAGAGCCACTCAATTCATCAAGCATGTCATCTAAACGTGGAATAGGATGACGATATTGAATAGTAATATATTGATAGCTCTACAATCAGTACACATGCGCGAAGAACCATCTTTCTTAGGTACCAAAATAATAGGAACATCACAAGGGCTAAGGGACTCACGAATATGATCTCTGTCGAGTAGTTCCTGAATTTGGCGTTGTATCTCCTTTGTCTCCTCTGAGTGGATTGGTTCTATATGGCGCGCGGTGGGCAACGTGGCACCAGGAATTAGATCAATTTGATGCTCAATTCCTCTAATAGGAGGTAGTCCTGGGTGGTGCAACTCAGCGGGAAAGACGTCCTCATATTCCTGCAAAAGGTTAGCAACAGCGGGTGGCAAAGAAGGAGGCATATCCTCAAATGAAAAACAAAACCTCTTTGCAGACAATTGCATAACATTGAGTATTGTTTACATCTAGTTCAGCAATATCAATTTTATTTGCAAGCATACATGGACTCTTCAAACGAATTTCAGTAGCATGTGTAGAATCAGATTTAGTGTTCTTTGGTGGTATAAAATCTGCAGCAACAATCTGATTCTCACTTTTATTTTTCTCCTCAGTTTTAGCTCTACTAGCTCTAGCAAGATCATCTTTTAAAATCTGTTCGGGAGTCATAGGTTTTAGACCAATTTTCTTTCCATCATGCATAAGAGAATAGTGATTAGTTTTGCCATTATGAACAGATTCTCTATCAAATTGCCATGGTCTACCAAGTAACAAAGAACAAGCTTGCATAGGTACAACATCACAATCAACAAAATCAGAATATGTACCAATAGTAAAATGCACGCGTACCGTTCTTGTTACCTTGATCTTGCGAGAACTCTCATACCATTGGATGTAGTATGAATCTGGGCGTTGTCTTGTTGGAAGCGCAAGCTTCTCTACCATGTCAACACTGGCCAGATTATTACAACTCCCTCCATCAATGATGATCCGTATAGCTCTTTCCTTGACAACACCACGTGTTTGGAACAGGTTGTGGCGTTGATCTTGCTCAGATTTGCTCAATTGCACACTGCACTCAACACGTTGTGTAATTAAACTCTTGTATTGATCAGCAGCTTTAGCTCCCATTACCTCTGGCTCTGCATCATCATCAGAATTGTCTCCATCTCGAGCAGAAATAAGGGCTAGTGTATCTTCATCGAAGTCACTCGCTGAATCGTATTCACCATCTTCTCGCACCATCATCACACGTTGTGTTGTGCACTGTCTCTCAATATGACCAAAACCCCAGCACTTGCGGCATTGTATATCCTTTGTCTTACCCGTGGAAGCCATAGAAGATGCACTACGAGCAGGAGCATTGGATGATGGTGGAGGAGCAGCTGGAAATCTTGTGGTGGCCTTGGATGTGGTAGTAGCTGGAGGCGAATCACGAGGAGGCGCTGATTGTCGGGATGTCCAAGTGGATGTGCGACCTGCAGAATTATTAGTCCTCCTCCATGGTGTTTTGGCGATCCTGCACTTCACGTTCAGCTTTGCAAGCAAGATGAAACAAACGAGTGATAGAATTATATTCCTTATAATCTAATATGTGTTGAATGTCCTTGTTTAATCCACCAAAGAAACGTGCAAGCATTTGTTCATTAGATTCAACAAGACCACACCTAACCATCCCCGTTTGCAATTCCTGATAATACTCTTCTACGAGAATTTTCCCTTGCTCTAAGCGTGTCAGATTCTTTAGTAAATCATGTTGATAAGTGGGAGGTACAAAACGAACACGCATAGCAGTTTTTAACGCAGTCCAAGTACTAGGAATAGTAGTAGGATTTAAACGACAATACTCAGACCACCAAAGGGAAGCAAATTTAGTAAATTCACATGTAGCAGCACTAACACGCATATTCTCAGGATATTTTAAGCATGCAAAACGTTGTTCTACTTCCATCTCCCATGTAAGATATGCATCAGGATTATATTTACCCTCAAAAGATGGAATATTTAATTTAAGCTTTGCAACATGATCATCATCAGTACGTACCGGTGGGCGAGCGTTGCTGGTAGTAATGTCGGGACGACCAGCAGGTACCTGTGGAGGTTGTTCAACCTCCTCGTCAAACAGATCGTCGTCGTCGGGGTCGTAGTAGTACCCGTCGTCTGTCCCCAATGTCGCAGCAGCAGCCGCGGCGGAAGTCTGAGGAACGTCAGTCGCAGCAGGAGCGCCGGGGGTGCGGCGGCAGCCGAACCAGCAGTCCGAGCCGTGATCAGAATGCGCCGTGCGCCATGGTGTGGTGCCGGTGCGGGTGCGGGCAATCGGTTCAGAAGCTCCTTGAACCGAACGTCAAGCTTGGCGTTGAAGGATTTCTCGAGTCCATCGATCTTGTCCACGGCGTTGGTGAGCTTGGTGTCAAACTCCCCTAGGCGCGTATCCACGTCTTCAGCGCGACTGACCAGGAGCGCGGAGAAGTGGGCATGTAGTTCTTCGTTCGTCATGGTGGCAGGGTTCGCGAAGTATCTGTCATGGTTAGTCCTTAAAAAGCACAGGTATATACTACAGGAATATGGTGGAAGTCACGCGTAATCCGTCAAGCAATATACGAAGCTCTAACAAGTTCTTACCAAACAGCAGGAAAAGGCGATGTGCAACCACGAGGATCAGTGGGTCCAGAGATTGAACCAAGCGATAACCAGGAGTCGAAACACCGCACGTGGAGAGTATCTGTGGAGCTCTGGGAAGGCTTAGCAAAGGGGGTTAGCAATTATCAAAACAGCAATGCAAAAGTTGAAAGAATGCTCAACGACGGTACTGTGCTGGTCCTAGGCTAGACCGTACTAGAGACGCGAGCCTAGATCACCAACGATGTCACGACGCGACACAACAAGCACTGTATGATGATATGGCACCCTGAGAAAGCGAACCGAGAGGTGAAAAATCACTATGATGGCGAGTGTCTAGAATTGATCTACGGGGTCTAAAAATAGGTTAGCCCAAAAATTTTTTTGAAATTTTTTATTTTGCTCCGGAAAGCGCGCAGACGCCAAAAAAATATTGCTATAACGGCCGATGGAGAAAAGTGATCCCCGGGGTCGAAAAATAGTATAGCCAGAAAAATTTTTCGGAGGCGGTTCCAGACTCCTGCTGGACTTACGACCGGACTCTTAGCGCGACACGGACTTTAGCGGAACACGGAAACAACAAAGAAGAAAGTCAAAAGAAATAATTAGGAAACAGTAACTCTACTCGGAGTCGTACCGCGGCAGAAAACTGATCGGATCTGTGTGTCGCGGTAGGAGAGGTGGCGGAGTATGAGGGTTTATGGTGGCTGGGTATATGGCGGCGGAATATGGTGGCGGAATATGGCGGCGGTGAGCGGCGAGTGTGGCGGTGACTAGTATGATCAGAACTCGAAACTCTAAGGGACGAGACACTAAGACCAGCAACTCAACGCGACGATGTAGACACAAATTCAACAATGCAAAAACTGAAAAGATAATGCGAGCGTAGATTGGTTATGGGATGGATCTAAACTCTAACTATGTTTTGGCTTTTTCGTGTGGGTTATAGGTAAAAACAGATCTAATCTATGAAAAACAGGAAAATCTCACCGAGCAACCTGAAATCTGATACCACTTGATAGGGCAAAGGTGTCCGATCTTTCGATGAGATGGCGATAATCGATTTGGTGGAGTTCGGGCTTGACGATCCGACTACACGTGCGAGCACGAGCGCCGATGCAATCGCTAGGCCAATCTCCTGGAGGTTACCGATCCTGCGTGAACACGATCAGCCTGACCAGCGAGGGTCTTAATTCCTACCTGAAATCGAGAACAAGTAAGAACCAATATTGCAATCAAGATATTGCGGATTAAGAGGAAAGCTTTATTGAAAGAGGTGGGATCCTGAATAGGTGCGAAGTACAAGAGGCCTCTGCGACGCTCGAGCCTTGGCGAAGTTGCGACTATGGCTAACTTAATGTCTAAACAAAATCCGAGTCTAGAGTTTCGGCTATGGGGCGTATTTAAGGGTGAAAAGGTGGGGTTTCGGCCAGCCATGGAAGTGGTGGCCGAATCCAACCCTAAAAGTCCTTTTCCCCTCAAATACGGACTCTAAAAAGTGGCTAATTAAAATCCTGCGAAAATTACATGGGCCTGGCCCAAAATAAAGGTGTCGCAGCACCATATTATGCTATGGACGAATTCGTAAAGTATTGATCTTGAATATTTCGTCCAAGCCTTCTTTCTTCATTATGGTGGCCTCAAAGTTCTGAAATCTTCATCCGTGGCCTTCTCTTGGATCATCACATGCTTGCTGCCATCTCCATGCATGGCCATGCTCCAATGCTTGTCCCTCTCATCCATGCTTGGTCCATCATTCCTAAGAGTAAGAAATGTATCTGATTTAGGCAGCATCATCTCTCTGTATGTAAGGAATAGTTCCAAGAAACGAAAGTACCTGATAGTTAAGTTGTTTGGCACGAGATCTTGTGATGGGTCCTTGTATGTGTGTTGCTGTAGGTACAACGGTTGTATCAATAGTAGGGATGTCCAAGTCCGGTCGTAAGTCTGGAACCGCCTCCGAAAATTTTTTCTGGCTATACTGGTTTTCGGCTTTGGGGATCACTTTTCTCCATCGGCCGTTATAGCGATATTTTTTTGGCGCCTGCGCGCTTTCCGGAGCAAATAAAAAAAATTTCGAAAAATTTTTTTGGGGCTAACCTCTTTTTAGACCCCGTAGATCAGTTCTAGACACTCGCCATCCTAGTACTTTTCTGCATCTCGGATCGCTTTTCAGGGTGCTATATCATCATCCAGTGCTTGTTGTGTCGCGTCGTGACATCGTTGGTGATCAAGGCTCGCGTCTCTAGTACGGTCTAGCCTAGGACCAGCACAGTACCGTCGTTGAGCATTCTTTCAACTTTTGCATTGCTGTTTTGATAATTGCTAACCCCTTTGCTAAGCCTTCCCAGAGCTCCACAGATACTCTCCACGTGCGGTGTTTCGACTCCTGGTAATCGCTTGGTTCAATCTCTGGACCCACTGATCCTCGTGGTTGCACATCGCCTTTTCCTGCTGTTTGGTAAGAACTTGTAAGAGCTTCGTATATTGCTTGACGGATTACGCGTGACTTCCACCATATTCCTGTAGTATATACCTGTGCTTTTAAGGACTAACCATGACAGATACTTCGCGGAATCCTGCCACCATGACGAACGAAGAACTACATGCCCACTTCTCCGCGCTCTTGGTCAGTCGCGCTGAAGACGTGGATACGCGCCTAGGGGAGTTTGACACCAAGCTCACCAACGCCGTGGACAAGATCGATGGACTCGAGAAATCCTTCAACGCCAAGCTTGACGTTCGGTTCAAGGAGCTTTTGAACCGATTGCCCGCACCCGCACCGGCACCCCCACATGGCGCACGGCGCATTCCGATCACGGGTCGGACTGCTGGTTCGGCTCCCGCCGCACCCCCGGCGGCTCCTGCTGCGACTGACGTTCCTCAGACTTCCGCCGCGGCTGCTGCTGCGACATTGGGGACAGACGACGGGTACTACTACGACCCCGACGACGACGATCTGTTTGACGAGGAGGTTGAACAACCTCCACAGGTACCTGCTGGTCGCCCCCGACATTACTACCGCAACGCTCGCCCACCGGTACGTAATGATGATGATCATGTTGCAAAGCTTAAATTAAATATTCCATCTTTTGAGGGTAAATATAATCCTGATGCATATCTTACATGGGAGATGGAAGTAGAATAACGTTTGGCATGCTTAAAATATCCTGAGAATATGCGTGTTAGTGCTGCTACATGTGAATTTACTAAATTTGCTTCCCTTTGGTGGTCTGAGTATTGTCGTTTAAATCCTACTACTATTCCTAGTACTTGGACTGCGTTAAAAACTGCTATGCGTGTTCGTTTTGTACCTCCCACTTATCAACGTGATTTACTAAAGAATCTGACACGCTTAGAGCAAGGGAAAAATTCTGTAGAAGAGTATTATCAGGAATTGCAAACGGGGATGGTTAGGTGTGGTCTTGTTGAATCTAATGAACAAATGCTTGCACGTTTCTTTGGTGGATTAAACAAGGACATTCAGCACATATTAGATTATAAGGAATATAATTCTATCACTCGTTTGTTTCATCTTGCTTGCAAAGCTGAACGTGAAGTGCAGGATCGCCAAACACCATGGAGGAGGACTAATAATTCTGCAGGTCGCACATCCACTTGGACATCCCGACAATCAGCGCCTCCTCGTGATTCGCCTCCAGCTACTACCACATCCAAGGCCACCACAAGATTTCCAGCTGCTCCTCCACCATCATCCAATGCTCCTGCTCGTAGTGCATCTTCTATGGCTTCCACGGGTAAGACAAAGGATATACAATGCCGCAAGTGCTGGGGTTTTGGTCATATTGAGAGACAGTGCACAACACAACGTGTGATGATGGTGCGAGAAGATGGTGAATACGATTCAGCGAGTGACTTCGATGAAGATACACTAGCCCTTATTTCTGCTCGAGATGGAGACAATTCTGATGATGATGAAGAGCCAGAGGTAATGGGAGCTGAAGCTGCTGATCAATACAAGAGTTTAATTACACAACGTGTGTTGAGTGTGCAATTGAGCAAATCTGAGCAAGATCAACGCCACAACCTGTTCCAAACACGTGGTGTTGTCAAGGAAAGAGCTATACGGATCATCATTGATGGAGGGAGTTGTAATAATCTGGCCAGTGTTGACATGGTAGAGAAGCTTGCGCTTCCAACAAGACAACGCCCACATTCATACTACATCCAATGGTTTGAGAGTTCTCGCAAGATCAAGGTAACAAGAACGGTACGCGTGCATTTTACTATTGGTACATATTCTGATTTTGTTGATTGTGATGTTGTACCTATGCAAGCTTGTTCTTTGTTACTTGGTAGACCATGGCAATTTGATAGAGAATCTGTTCATAATGGCAAAACTAATCACTATTCTCTTATGCATGATGGAAAGAAAATTGGTTTAAAACCTATGACTCCCGAACAGATTTTAAAAGATGATCTTGCTAGAGCTAGTAGAGCTAAAACCGAGGAGAAAAATAAAAGTGAGAATCAGATTGTTGCTGCAGATTTTATACCACCAAAGAACACTAAATCTGATTCTACACATGCTACTGAAATTCGTTTGAAGAGTCCATGTATGCTTGCAAATAAAATTGATATTGCTGAACTAGATGTAACCAATACTCAATGTTATGCAATTGTCTGCAAAGAGGTTTTGTTTTCATTTGAGGATATGCCTCCTTCTTTGCCACCCGCTGTTGCTAACCTTTTGCAGGAATATGAGGACGTCTTTCCCGCTGAGTTGCCACCAGGACTACCTCCTATTAGAGGAATTGAGCATCAAATTGATCTAATTCCTGGTGCCACGTTGCCCAACCGCGCGCCATATAGAACCAATCCAGAGGAGACAAAGGAGATACAACGCCAAATTCAGGAACTACTCGACAGAGATCATATTCGTGAGTCCCTTAGCCCTTGTGTTGTTCCTATTATTTTGGTACCTAAGAAAGATGGTTCTTCGCGCATGTGTACTGATTGTAGAGCTATCAATAATATTACTATTCGATATCGTCATCCTATTCCACGTTTAGATGACATGCTTGATGAATTGAGTGGCTCTACCATGTTTTCTAAAGTTGATTTGCGTAGTGGTTACCACCAGATTCGTATGAAATTAGGAGATGAATGGAAAACAGCATTTAAAACTAAGTTCGGTTTATATGAGTGGTTAGTAATGCCTTTTGGTTTAACTAATGCACCTAGCACTTTCATGAGATTAATGAACGAAGTTTTACGTGCTTTCATTGGACGTTTTGTGGTAGTCTACTTTGATGATATTCTGATTTATAGCAAATCTTTAGAGGAACATTTGGACCATTTACGTGCTGTTTTCAATGCTTTACGTGATGCACGTTTGTTTGGTAACCTTGAGAAGTGCACCTTTTGCACCAATCGAGTTGCGTTTCTTGGCTATGTTGTTACATCACAGGGTATTGAAGTGGATCCAGCCAAGATTGAAGCTATTGAGAATTGGCCGCAGCCCAAGACGGTCACACAAGTGAGGAGTTTCTTGGCCTCGCTGGTTTTTATAGGCGCTTTGTTAAAGACTTTGGATCAATTGCCGCGCCGCTGAATGAGCTTACCAAGAAGGATGTGCCCTTTGTTTGGGGCGATGCACAACAACAAGGCCTTCGTCATATTGAAAGATAAGCTAACACATGCTCCCTTACTCCAACTTCCTGATTTTACTAAGACTTTTGAGCTTGAATGTGATGCTAGTGGAATTGGTTTGGGAGGGGTGTTATTACAAGAGGGAAAACCTGTTGCATATTTTAGTGAGAAATTGAGTGGGGCTAGTCTGAACTATTCTACTTATGATAAAGAATTATATGCGTTGGTTCGGACATTAGAAACTTGGCAACATTATCTATGGCCTAAGGAATTTGTTATTCATTCTGATCATGAATCTTTGAAGCATATTCGTAGTCAAGCTAAGTTGAATCGTCGTCATGCAAAGTGGGTTGAATTTATTGAGTCTTTTCCTTATGTTATCAAACACAAAAAGGGTAAAGATAATATTATTGCTGATGCTTTGTCACGCCGTTATGCTTTGTTATCTCAACTTGACTTCAAAATATTTGGATTGGAAACTATTAAGGAACAATATGTGCATGATGCTGAATTTAAAGATGTGTTGCAGAATTGTAGAGATGGTAGAACTTGGAACAAGTTCGTCTTCAATGATGGATTTGTGTTCCGTGCTAACAAACTATGCATTCCAGATAGCTCTGTTCGTCTTTTGTTGTTACAGGAGGCGCATGGAGGAGGATTGATGGGACACTTTGGTGTCAAGAAGACGGAGGATGTTCTTGCTGCACACTTCTTTTGGCCACGTATGCATCGAGATGTTGAGAGATTTGTGGCACGCTGCACTACTTGTCACAAAGCTAAGTCTCGCCTTAATCCACATGGTTTATATATGCCTCTTCCTGTTCCTAGTGTTCCTTGGGAGGATATTTCTATGGACTTTGTTTTGGGATTGCCACGAACACAGAAGGGGAGGGATAGATATTTTTGTTGTTGTGGATCGGTTTTCTAAGATGGCACACTTTATTCCTTGTCATAAAACGGATGATGCTGCGCATATTGCTGATTTGTTCTTTCGTGAAATTGTTCGTTTGCATGGTGTGCCAAATACTATTGTCTCTGATCGTGATACTAAATTTCTTAGCCACTTTTGGAGATGTTTATGGGCTAAGTTGGGGACTAAATTGCTGTTTAGTACTACATGTCATCCCCAAACTGATGGTCAAACTGAAGTAGTAAATAGAACTTGTCTACTATGTTACGGGCTGTTTTAAAGAAGAACTTAAAATTGTGGGAAGAGTGTTTACCTCATATAGAATTGCTTATAATCGTTCATTGCATTCTACCACAAAGATGTGCCCATTTGAGATTGTGTATGGTTTTGTTCCTCGTGCACCTATTGATTTATTGCCTTTACCTTCTTCGGTGCAACATAATTTGGATGCTACACAACGCGCTGAAATGATATTAAACTTGCATAAGACTACTAAAGATAACATTGAACACATGAATGCTAAGTATAAACTTGCTGGGGATAAAGGGAGAAAGCATGTTGTGTTTGATGTTGGCGATCTTGTTTGGTTACATTGCGTAAAGATCGTTTTCCTGATTTACGCAAGTCTAAGTTAATGCCACGTGCTGCTGGTCCCTTTAAGGTCTTAGAGAGAATCAATGATAATGCATATAACTTGAGTTGCCTGCAGATTTGGTACGGTTAGTCCTACATTTAACATTGCAGATTTGAAGCCTTACTTTGGTGAGGAAGATGAGATTGCGTCGAGGACGACTTCAATTCAAGAAGGGGAGCATGATGTGGACATCCCTACTATTGATACAACCGTTGTACCTACAGCAACACACATACAAGGACCCATCACAAGATCTCGTGCCAAACAACTTAACTATCAGGTACTTTCGTTTCTTGGAACTATTCCTTATATACATGAGAATATGATGCTGCCTAAATCAGATACATTTCTTACTCTTAGGAATGATGGACCAAGCATGGATGAGAGGGACAAGCATTGGAGCATGGCCATGCATGGAGATGGCAGCAAGCATATGATGATCCAAGAGAAGGCCACAGATGAAGATTTCAGAACTTTGAGGCCACCATAATGAAGAAAGAAGGCTTGGACGAAATATTCAAGATCAATACTTTACGAATTCGTCCATAGCATAATATGGTGCTGCGACACCTTTATTTTGGGCCAGGCCCATGTAATTTTCGCAGGATTTTAATTAGCCACTTTTTAGAGTCCGTATTTGAGGGGAAAAGGACTTTTAGGTTGGATTCGGCCACCACTTCCTTGGCTGGCCGAAACCCCACCTTTCGCCCTTAAATACACCCCATAGCCGAACCTCTAGACTCGGATTTTGTTTAGACATTAAGTTAGCCATAGTCGCAACTTCGCCAAGGCTCGAGCGTCGCAGAGGCCTCTTGTACTTCGCACCTATTCAGGATCCCACCTCTTTCAATAAAGCTTTCCTCTTAATCCGCAATATCTTGATTGCAATATTGGTTCTTACTTGTTCTCGATTTCAGGTAGGAATTAAGACCCTCGCTGGTCAGGCTGATCGTGTTCACGCAGGATCGGTAACCTCCAGGAGATTGGCCTAGCGATTGCATTGGCGCTCGTGCTCGCACGTGTAGTCGGATCGTCAAGCCCGAACTCCACCAAATCGATTATCGCCATCTCATCGAAAGATCGGACACCTTTGCCCTATCAAGCCCGTTCATGATCGTCTACGGCTTCGAGCCTCTCACCGCGCTCGATACTCCACTCCCACTTCAGAACGTGCCAATATGGACGTGGTCAAGCGCCCACACAATGAAGAACTCCATGAGGACACACGAGCTACTATCGAGCAACAATCCTTCGCAAGCATCAAGGCTAAACAAGAACAAGAAGAGATAATCTTCGAAGAGGGCGACCTTGTGTGGAACACTTAAGTAAAGACCGCTTCCCCAAGGAACGCGACTCAAGCTAAAAGCCTAGAGGTGATGGACCATTCAAAGTGCTCAAGTGAATCAAAACAACACTTATGTCATCGATATCCCAACTTCCAAGTATCTTTGAGGCTGGACATTCAATGTCAAGGACCTCTCACCCTACCATGGAGAAGAGGAAGTTGAGACGGTTGAAGAGTCGAGGACGACTCTTCCCAACGGGGGGAGATGATGCAGCCCGTCCTACGACCGCTAATACATCTTCTCCCACAAGCTCCCAAGTGGAACCATGACTCGCGCCGAGCCAAACTCCTTCAAGCTAAGGTGAACTCGCTCCTCTCCTTGTGTGACTCGATACACCCTTGGATGGCCTGCTACTTATACCCATACCTTGGTGCATCATCAGGTACAAAGAGAAGAACCCGCAGGACGGAGGAGCACCCGAAGAAGAGATCAAATGCTCTCTGTCGCCGCGGTACTACCGGACCTGACGACCGGTACTACCGCTGGGCGGCACTACCGCCCAATGCTACCGACGACAAACAGAAGGCTCCGAGCTGCCCAAATGCTCTCTGTCACTGGCGGTACTACCGGCCCTGGAACCGGTACTACCGGCCCCGGTACTACCGCCCCTGCTACAACCACCAAACAGAAGACCCCAGCGCAAGTCCCCAGACGACAAGCGGTACTACCGGCCCGGAAGCGGTACTACCGCATGACCGGTACTACCGGTACGAGCTGACGGTACTACCGGACCTGGAAAGGCCTAACGTGTTAATTCGGCCCAGCGCCTTGTAACCCCCTCTATATTTCGCTATTTGTTCCCAAACTACCCCTGTTTTTGTGGTTGGTCATATATAAGCCCCCACCCTCTATTGTAAAACCTAGCTTGGATAATAATAGATATTAAGGAAACTTTGAGGACTTATATCTATTGGTCTCATGCTCCTACCAAGGAGCACGGATTATCCCCCCCCCCTCTTGGATCTTGCTAGTGCGTTCAAGTTGTACAAGGCCTTGGGTTCTCGGTTTCCGCCCCCAAGTCATCAAGATCTCACCAAGCACCCATCCCCTGTGTGGCGTGGAGAGCGAGCTTTGCCCAACACCGATCCTAGAGATTATGTTGGACCGGTTGCCACCGGCGTGAGGGGTAGGCGTGTATCGTGTTTTGGTGTGTGTGTTCGTGGTTCTCATCGCCTTCCTCGATTTCATCCCTCGACCACCGCTTTCCCTCGTTTCTCGTGGAATTCGTGAAAGATCGGGCCCAACCCAAGGGTTACCCCCTAACACTTACCTATTCGCCTAGTTTATCCCCAAACTACCCTTGTTTAGTGGCTGGCCTATAAATAGAGCCCCCACCCCTCATGTATCCTTAGGCATAGATGATAGACTAAAGACAACCCCATTGTGGAATCTCTAGTTTTGCCTCATCCCCTTTACCAAGGGGACCGACTATCGTCACCAACCTCGATGGACTTTGCATCACGCATCCATCGTTGAACAGGCCTTGAGTTCGATGTCTCGTCTCCAAGTTGTCAAGACCCTCCCCAAGGTTTGTTTCTTCCTCTCGATGTGGATTTGAGGGAGCACGTTGACCGATCTTTCCTTGCGAGGATTCTATCGGACCGGTGGCCGCCATTCGGGAGCAATCGGCCTTGTATCGTGTGAGTTTTGCGTGTGTTCATCGTGTTCTTTGCAAGGTGTGTGTTCGCTTCCGCTACCTTCTCCCTTTCCCCTCGCTTTCCCATCGATTTGACCACGAGATCGTGAAGATCGAGCACCCAAGAGGTTAACCCCTCCATCATCTGGTATCAGAGCTTTTGGTTGCCACGGATTTCTCATCGATTTGATCCTTTTCCCCAATAAATTCGAAAATTCCACCAAAAACAGCCCCAATTCGCGTTTTGGATCGATCTCGTGATTTGAGTGCGTTTTGGTAGGTTTTGATCCGTGGATATTGCTAAACTAAAACGTTGATCTACCTTCCCCTGCATTCCCATGGCCTAATTCCTTGATTTCCCTTCGATTTGGTGCTTTTCTTGAAGATTTTTCCGCCCAAATCACCCAAAAATCGCGAAAACGCGTCAAATCTGGGCGCCTCACCGTCCCAGGACCAACGGTACTACCAGGCTCAAAAGCCGGTACTACCGCACCTCCCGGTACCTAAACGGTACTACCGGCCTTCGTACAACCGGTACTACCGCTCAAAAACCCCGGTACTACCGCCTGGTACCGATCAAAAAACAGCAGGTCCCAGATTTCAGCCTCTCACCGTTTTGAGCATAACTTTGCATTCGAACTCGGATTTTGGTGTTCTTTAGCTCGTTTCGAAGAGGAGAAGGAGCTTCTAATCATCATCCACGTGGTTCATGCTATCTACTCCATCCAAATTCCGTGAGCAAGGCGGAATCCAACAATAAAGGGTGAAGATCGTCGACGAAAGGTATAAAACATTCCGCGACTTCTCCTCACTTGCATTCTTTGTGAACCCCACTATCTTTGCGAGCAACAAACACCTATTGAGACTAGTTCCTATTATGATTGCTTGGGCTATGCACATTTGATACCTTGTAGAATTCCGAGCAAACGTGTGAGCGCTATCTCATATAGTTAACTTGTATGGTTGTTGGCACAAGGAAGAGGCAAGTGAAAAATAAAAAGAAAGAAAAAGAGAAAAACAATAGAAAAAAAAGGAAAAAGAAAGAAAGAAAGAAATATACATGTGCCTCATAGAATATGAAGCACAAGCTCGATGAACATCATGTAGGTGGTACTTATTGTGCATATCTTGTAGCCCACCAATTTTGTGCAATCGAACTAGCGTCTCTCCTTGTACTTGTGTGACACGAGCTTATAGTCTTCGCTAGGTAATCATTTGGTTATTAGCTCACTTTCTCCGTCACACAAGTCCCATTTATCCCACCGTGTGTGTTTCCTTGTACATATTTGATAGGGCAAAGGTGTCCGATCTTTCGATGAGATGTCGATAATCGATTTGGTGGAGTTCGGGCTTGACGATCCGACTACACGTGCGAGCACGAGCGCCAATGCAATCGCTAGGCCAATCTCCTAGAGGTTACCGATCCTGCGTGAACACGATCAGCCTGACCAGCGAGGGTCTTAATTCCTACCTGAAATCGAGAACAAGTAAGAACCAATATTGCAATCAAGATATTGCGGATTAAGAGGAAAGCTTTATTGAAAAAAGGTGGGATTCCGAATAGGTGCGAAGTACAAGAGGCCTCTGCGACGCTCGAGCCTTGGCGAAGTTGCGACTCTGGCTAATAATGTCTAAACAAAATCCGAGTTAGAGGTTCGGCTATGGGGCGTATTTAAGGGCGGAAAAGGTGGGGTTTCGGCCAGCCATGGAAGTGGTGGCCGAATCCAACCCTAAAAGTCCTTTTTCCCTCAAAATACGGACTCTAAAAAAGGGCTAACTAAATCCTGCGAAAATTACATGGGCCTGGCCCAAAATAAAGGTGTCGCAGCACCTATTATGCTATGGACGAATTCGTAAAGTATTGATCTTTAATATTTCATCCAAGCCTTCTTTCTTCATTATGGTGGCCTCAAAGTTCTGAAATCTTCATCCGTGGCCTTCTTGGATCATCACATGCTTGCTGCCATCTCCATGCATGGCCATGCTCCAATGCTTGTCCCTCTCATCCATGCTTGGTCCATCATTCCTAAGAGTAAGAAATGTATCTGATTTAGGCAGCATCATATTCTCATGTATGTAAGGAATATTTCCAAGAAACGGAAGTACCTGATAGTTAAGTTGTTGGCACGAGATCTTGTGATGGGTTCCTTGTATGTGTTTGCTGTAGGTACAACGGTTGTATCAATAGTAGGGATGTCCACATCATGCTCCCTTCTTGAATTGAAGTCGTCCTCGACGCAATCCCATCTTCCCACCAAAGTAAGGCTTCAAATCTGCAATGTTAAATGTAGGACTAACCGTACCAAAGTCTGCAGGCAACTCAAGTTTATATGCATTATCATTGATTCTCGCTAACACCTTAAGGGACCAGCAGCACGTGGCATTAACTTAGACTTGCGTAAATCAGGAAAACGATCTTTACGCAAATGTAACCAAACAAGATCGCCAACATCAAACACAACATGCTTTCTCCCTTTATCCCACACAAGTTTATACTTAGCATTCATGTGTTCAATGTTATCTTTAGTAGTCTTTTATGCAAGTTTAATATCATTTCAGCGCGTTGTGTAGCATCCAAATTATGTTGCACCGAAGAAGGTAAAGGCAATAAATCAATAGGTGCACGAGGAACAAAACCATACACAATCTCAAATGGGCACATCTTTGTGGTAGAATGCAATGAACGATTATAAGCAAATTCTATATGAGGTAAACACTCTTCCACAATTTTAAGTTCTTCTTTAAAACAGCCCGTAACATAGTAGACAAAGTTCTATTTACTACTTCAGTTTGACCATCAGTTTGGGGATGACATGTAGTACTAAACAGCAATTTAGTCCCCAACTTAGCCCATAAACATCTCCAAAAGTGGCTCAGAAATTTAGTATCACGATCAGATACAATAGTATTTGGCACACCATGCAAACGAACAATTTCACGAAAGAACAAATCAGCAATATGCGCAGCATCATCCGTTTTATGACAAGGAATAAGTGTGGCCATCTTAGAAAACCGATCCACAACAACAAAAATACCTATCCCTCCCTTCTGTGTTCGTGGCAATCCCAAAACAAAGTCCATAGAAATATCCTCCAAGGAACACTAGGAACAGAAGAAGAGGATATATAAACCATGTGGATTAAGGCGAGACTTAGCTTTTTGACAAGTAGTGCAGCGTGCCACAAATCTCTCAACATCTCGACGCATACGTGGCCAAAGAAGTGTGCAGCAAGAACATCCTCCGTCTTCTTGACACCAAAGTGTCCCATCAATCCTCCTCCATGCGCCTCCTGTAACAAAAAAAGACGAACAGAGCTATCTGGAATGCATAGTTTGTTAGCACGGAACACAAATCCATCATTGAAGACGAACTTGTTCCAAGTTCTACCATATCTTACAATTCTGCAAACATCTTTAAATTCAGCATCATGCACATATTGTTCCTTAATAGTTTCCAATCCAAATATTTTGAAGTCACGTTGAGATAACAAAGCATAAGCGTGACAAAGCATCAGCAATAATATTATCTTTACCCTTTTTGTGTTTGCACATAAGGAAAAGACTCAATAAATTCAAACCCACTTTGCATGACGACGATTCAACTTAGCTTGACTACGAATATGCTTCAAAGATTCATGATCAGAATGAATAACAATTCCTTGGGCCATAGATAATGTTGCCAAGTTTCTAATGTCCGAACCAACGCATATAATTCTTTATCATAAGTAGAATAGTTCAGACTAGCCCCACTCAATTTCTCACTAAAATATGCAACAGGTTTTCCCTCTTGTAATAACACCCCTCCCCAAACCAATTCCACTAGCATCACATTCAAGCTCAAAAGTCTTAGTAAAATCAGGAAGTTGGAGTAAGGGAGCATGTGTTAGCTTATCTTTCAATATGACGAAGGCCTGTTGTTGTGCGTCGCCCCAAACAAAGGGCACATCCTTCTTGGGTAAGCTCATTTCAGCGGCGCGGCAATTGATCCAAAGTCTTTAACAAAGCGCCTATAAAAACCAGCGAGGCCAAGAAAACTCCTCATGTGTGACCGTCTTGGGCTGCGGCCAATTCTCAATAGCTTCAATCTTGGCTGGATCCACTTCAATACCCTGTGATGTAACAACATAGCCAAGAAACGCAACTCGATTGGTGCAAAAGGTGCACTTCTCAAGGTTACCAAACAAACGTGCATCACGTAAAGCATTGGAAACAAGCACGTAAAATGGTCCAAATGATCCCTCTAAAGATTGCTATAAATCAGAATATCATCAAAGTAGACTACCACAAAACGTCCAATGAAAGCACGTAAAACTTCGTTCATTAATCTCATGAAAGTGCTAGGTGCATAGTTAAACCAAAGGCATTACTAACCACTCATATAAAAACCGAAACTTAGTTTTAAATGCTGTTTTCCATTCATCTCCTAATTTCATACGAATCTGGTGGTAACCACTACGCAAATCAACTTTAGAAAACATGGTAGAGCCACTCAATTCATCAAGCATGTCATCTAAACGTGGAATAGGATGACGATATCGAATAGTAATATTATTGATAGCTCTACAATCAGTACACATGCGCGAAGAACCATCTTTCTTAGGTACCAAAATAATAGGAACAGCACAAGGGCTAAGGGACTCACGAATATGATCTCTGTCGAGTAGTTCCTGAATTTGGCGTTGTATCTCCTTTGTCTCCTCTGGATTGGTTCTATCTGGCGCGCGGTTGGGCAACGTGGCACCAGGAATTAGATCAATTTGATGCTCAATTCTCTAATAGGAGGTAGTCCTGGTGGCAACTCAGCGGGAAAGACGTCCTCATATTCTGCAAAAGGTTAGCAACGCGGGTGGCAAAGAAGGAGGCATATCCTCAAATGAAAACAAAACCTCTTTGCAGACAATTGCATAACATTGAGTATCTTTACATCTAGTTCAGCAATATCAACTTTATTTGCAAGCATACATGGACTCTTCAAACGAATTTCAGTAGCATGTGTAGAATCAGATTTAGTGTTCTTTGGTGGTATAAAAATCTGCAGCAACAATCTGATTCTCACTTTTATTTTTCTCCTCAGTTTTAGCTCTACTAGCTCTAGCAAGATCATCTTTTAAATCTGTTCGGGAGTCATAGGTTTTAAACCAATTTTCTTTCCATCATGCATAAGAGAATAGTGATTAGTTTTGCCATTATGAACAGATTCTCTATCAAATTGCCATGGTCTACCAAGTAACAAAGAACAAGCTTGCATAGGTACAACATCACAATCAACAAAATCAGAATATGTACCAATAGTAAAATGCACGCGTACCGTCTTGTTACCTTGATCTTGCGAGAAAACTCTCAAACCATTGGATGTAGTATGAATGTGGGCGTTGTCTTGTTGGAAGCGCCAAGCTTCTCACCATGTCAAACACTGGCCAGATTATTTACAACTCCCTCCATCAATGATGATCCGTATAGCTCTTTCCTTGACAACACCACGTGTTTGGAACAGGTTGTGGCGTTGTTGATCTTGCTCAGATTTGCTCAACGCACACTCAACACACGTTGTGTAATTAAACTCTTGTATTGATCAGCGCAGCTTCAGCTCCCATTACCTTGGCTCTTCATCATCATCAGAATTGTCTCCATCTCGAGCAGAAATAAGGGCTAGTGTATCTTCATCGAAGTCACTCGCTGAATCGTATTCACCATCTTCTCGCACCATCATCACACGTTGTGTTGTGCACTGTCTCTCAATATGACCAAAACCCCAGCACTTGCGGCATTGTATATCCTTTGTCTTACCCGTGGAAGCCCAGAAGATGCACTACGAGCAGGAGCATTGGATGATGGTGGAGGAGCAGCTGGAAATCTTGTGGTGGCCTTGGATGTGGTAGTAGCTGGAGCGAATCACGAGGAGGCGCTGATTGTCGGGATGTCCAAGTGGATGTGCGACCTGCAGAATATTAGTCCTCCTCCATGGTGTTTGGCGATCCTGCACTTCACGTTCAGCTTTGCAAGCAAGATGAAACAAACGAGTGATAGAATTATTATATCCTTATAATCTAATATGTTTGAATGTCCTGTTTAATCCACCAAAGAAACGTGCAAGCATTTGTTCATTAGATTCAAACAAGACCACACCTAACCATCCCCGTTTGCAATTCCTGATAATACTCTTCTACAGAATTTTTCCCTTGCTCTAAGCGTGTCAGATTCTTTAGTAAATCACGTTGATAAGTGGGAGGTACAAAACGAACACGCATAGCAGTTTTTAAAGCAGTCCAAGTACTAGGAATAGTTAGTAGGATTTAAACGACAATACTCAGACCACCAAAGGGAAGCAAAATTTAGTAAATTCACATGTAGCAGCACTAACACGCATATTCTCAGGATATTTTAAGCATGCAAAAACGTTGTTCTACTTCCATCTCCCATGTAAGATATGCATCAGGATTATATTTACCCTCAAAAGATGGAATATTTAATCGGGCTTTGCAACAGGATCATCATCATTGCGTCCGGACTTGGCGAGCGTTGGGAGCAATGTCGGGGACGACCAGCAGGTACGGGAGGGTTCAACCTCCTCGCAAAAGATCGTCGTCGTCGGGGTCTACATGCGTCTGTCCCAATGTCGAAGCGGTCGAAGGACATCCTTGATCTGGGTCGTTCACCACTCTAGTCGTCATCACAAAGTAGGAAGAGTGACTCTTGACAACACTTGATCCTGGGTTCACCATATAGTCGTCCTCGGAAGAGTGACTTGACAACACTTCAATGTTCCCTTGAAGCCTACAAAGCTCACAACAAAAGCAAAACAACACTCAAAGCGTAGCCAATTCACGAAGATTATAGCATGAGTCCTCAAGTAGAAGGAAGTCACCTTAGCTTGTAGAGATAGCTCGATGAAGGGTAGCCATAGGTAAATCTCTTCGGTTCTTTCTTGTCAACATATTGTCCATAGAGGTTGACATGTATGCACTTGTACCTTCACACAACAAAGACTAAGCAACATATGTTTGTGTGTGATAGGGGAGCATGTCATTTGTGGCATGTCCATTCTTGTTCACAACACGATTAGCACAACTCAAGTATAGCAAATGGTATGCATAGTCAATGTGCATGGGAATCGTTTGAACATCATCCAAATGTGGAAACTCAAAAACTCCATATAACATATAAGTGGTGCATTCAAAGCATTGAGTCCAAATTTCAAACAACATCTTTGATGCAAGAATAGGAGAATTTGGCAAAAACACACAAGGAAGCATATCCAAAACAAAAGTATTATGTTTGCAAACAAACCAAATGAAAGAGCAAGTGGTCCTTATGTTTGTTGCAACAACAAGACAAGATTCTTGGAAGCTCTCATGACAATACATGCTCTTAATGGAATTGTGGTTGCACATAAAACATCGGCAAGAGAAAATGTTCAACATTTTTGTTGCAACACACAAAGCATCATTATCTAAATGCGAAGAAACATGAATGTCACGAGGGGACATAATACCATTAACATGCTTGCAATCAAACCATAGGAAAGAGCAATTTGCCAACATGAAAGATGCAAAGCATGCAAAAGGTATCAGAGCTGGGTTCGATCTTGAACTCACTTGTGGGATGCTCTCTAGAGATCTTTTTGTCAACTCGTGCTCAACCGAGGTTGACATTCTCGTGCGGGTACCTACACACATCATATGTAAAAGGAAGAACGTGTGTGCATGGTAGAGATACACATCATCCATCATGACGTATCTCTTCTTGTGCACATCACCATTAATGTCATTCAAGTATGAAATAGATGCATGGTGAGTATGCAAGTGGGGAACATTCTTATCATGGCAATCATCAAAATCTCCAAAAATTGAGAAAGCTATGGGGGCCATCTCATTATAGCGCATATGATCAATATTGTTGCAAGCAAAACAAGTGAAATAGCAAGCATTCATCTTATCGCAAGGAACGGGAGAAATTGAATGACTAGCATGACAAGGCAAGTCCAAAGCAATTGGAGGATACACACAAGATGCATAGCATGACATGTTTATGGCAATGATATCGCAATCAAACAATTCCACATGATCAATATTATGCAAAGGCAAATCATCACATGGGAAAGTAGATGAAGCACATGTAATGTCACAAGTATCATCCATAGCATGCATATCCTCACAATTCATCATGTCCACTAGTGGGATCATGGCATCATCAACACCCTTATTATTACCTTGGTCATACCTCTCATATGAAGTGGGTGTTGTGGAAGTAGTGGCCTCCTTGTGGACGACTTCGTTTTCTTGATGTAGCCATGGCATAACATCATCTTCATGCACCATGTACATCTTCTCCAATTGAGGCATCCTTGCTTCATAGCTTGGAGCGTCTTCATCCATGGAACCTAGCACAACACAAAGAACACACTAGAGGTATAGGGTAAGTTGTTAGAATGCGAAATGGTCTCACTTGACCTATCAACTACCACTCTCAACTCACTAGGAGTATCACTCATGCCCTCCAAGTGGAAGCACTCAATCTCACATAAGGTGGAGTCACTCGTCTCACTCTTGTTCTCACTCAAGTGGGCTAAGTGGCTCTCATACTCACATGGGATTGGTACCACATCATCACTCAAGCATATGGGGATAGGCTCGGTTTCCTCAACTCCTTGCGCCTCCTTTGGTGAAGGGAAAATCCCATGCTCACCATTCTTGACCTTGTCGCCTTCCAAGTTGGATGCCATAAGATGGGCATCATCGCTCTCCTCCATGGTCGAAGGGAAAATCCCATGCTCGACCGTCTCGTGGCCATCGCGTAGTAGTGGTGGAGGTAGGCTCATGCTATCCAAATTGGCGAAGTAGAGGTCTACATTTTCCTCGTTGGCGAGGTTGTGGAAGTCAAGCGTAGGCATTGAAGCTTGATGGCGTGGAGGAAGGCTTGATCTTGGTGCCATTGTCGTGGTGGCACGAGTAGTTGAAGGTGCCCTATGATGGTGTCGACGGAGGTCATTGGCGTGCCTTGCCGATGGTTGATGTAGGTGGCGCACTTGGTCGTCCACATGACACTCGCGACGATGATCATTTGCCTTGGCACTCTTCTTGTGCATGTGGTGCCTTCTTAAGCTTGCTTGAGCATTATGGTTGGTGCTCATCATGAATTCTTCGTCTTTATGGCGAAGATGCCTTTGACGATGTCTTGTATCCTCTTTATGGTGGCGATGCTCATGAGAGGATGTTTGTCGATGAAGAGTCTTGTTTCTTGGCGCCTCTTGATGCATATGATGTTTGGATGCCACTCTTGTTTGGATAGGAGTTGGAGCTTGGCGCCTTGGAGATGGTAGAGCTTGACGCCTTGGAGGTGATGGAGCTTGGTGCCTTGGAGATGGTGGCGCTTGACGCCATCTAGGTGGTGGCACATGTCGCCTTGGAGGTGGATCATCGAAGTAGGTGGTGCCCTTTGGTGTGGCACGCTTGGCCTTGAAGGTCATGGAATCTTGATGATGCGCCTCCTCTTGCTTGGCGTAGTAGGCTTCCATCTCCACACGGTGGAGGAATTCTTCATGGCTCATGGAGGAGCCATCAAAGTCGATGAAGTTCTCCGTGTCCTCCATGCTTGGCGAGGCGTCATCGATGTCGCAGTCGAAGTCGTCCATGCTTGGGGAGTAGTTGTTGGTGTAGTACTCCATATCACCCAAGCATGTGGAGCCATTGTCGGTGTAGTGCTCCATAGGCTCCATGCATGAGGAGGCATTGTCGACGTAGAGCTCCATGTCTTCCATGCATGTGGAGTCGTCGTAGGTGTAGTGCTCCGGGTCCTCAAAGCATGCGGAGCCATTGTCGGTGTTGTGCTCCGTCATGTCCTCTATACTTGTGGAGTCGTAGTCATGGTGGCTCATCATGGATTCTTCATAGATATCATCCTCGGTTCCGGAGTCCCTAGACATGATGCACAAGACCAAGTGGTGTATATGGAAGTGGTAGTGGGAGTTAGGGATACAACGTCAAACCTTACTTTACCTTGGAAGATCGTATCGTACAAGTGGCCACACTTGAGAGCAATAAACCAAGCAAAGTGAAGTTCACGCGGAACACCAAAACCAACTACGAACCAAAAAACACACACACACACACACACAAGGCCTATGGTGGATAGGTATGGAAAGTGGCATGTCAAGAACCAATCCTAAATCAAGATGTTGTAATGGCAAGTAAAGAACCACAATGATCACAAAGCAAAACAAGTTAATCCACAAGATAGGAAATATGTACAAGGAAACACACACGGTGGGATAAATGGGACTTGTGCGACGGAGAAAGTGAGCTAAGAACCAAATGATTACCTAGCGAAGACTATAAGCTCGTGTCACACAAGTACAAGGAGAGACGCTAGTTCGATTGGACAAAATTGGTGGGCTACAAGATATGCACAATAAGTACCACCTATATGATGTTCATCGAGCTTGCGCTTCCTATTCTATGAGGCACTTGTATATCTCTTTGTTTAGACATTAAGTTAGCCATAGTCGCAACTTCGCCAAGGCTCGAGCGTCGCAGAGGCCTCTTGTACTTCGCACCTATTCAGGATCCCACTTCTTCAATAAAGCTTTCCTCTTAATCCGCAATATCTTGATTGCAATATTGGTTCTTACTTGTTCTCGATTTCAGGTAGGAATTAAGACCCTCGTTGGTCAGGCTGATCGTGTTCACGCAGGATCGGTAACCTCCAGGAGATTGGCCTAGCGATTGCATTAGCGCTCGTGCTCGCACGTGTAGTCGGATCGTCAAGCCCGAACTCCACCAAATCGATTATCGCCATCTCATCGAAAGATCGGACACCTTTACCCTATCAAGTGGTATCAGATTTCAGGTTGCTCGGTGAGATTTTACTGTTTTCGTAGATTAGATCTGTTTTTACCTATAACCCACGAAAAAGCCAAAAACATAGTTATAGTTTAGATCCATCCCATAACCAATCTACGCCTCGCATTATCTTTTCAGTTTTTGCATTGTTGAATTTGTGTCTACATCGTCGCGTCGAGTTGCTGGTCTTAGTGTCTCGTCCCTTAGAGTTTCGAGTTCTGATCATAATAGTCACCGCCACACTCGCCGATCACCGCCACCATATTCCGCCACCATATTCCGCCGCCATATACCCTGCCACCATAAACCCTAATACTCCGCCACCGCCTTCCTACCGCGACACAGATCCGATTAGTTCCCTGTCGTGGTACGAGTCCGAGTAGAGTTATTGTTTCCTAGTTATTTCTTTTTCCTCTCCTTCTTTGTTGTTTCCGTGTTACGCTAAAATCCGTGTCGAGCTCCAAGTCCGGTCGTAAGTCTGGAACCGCCTCCGAAAAAAATTTCTGGCTATACTAGTTTTTGGCTTTGGGGATCACTTTTCTCCATCGGCCGTTATAGCGATATTTTTTTGGCGCCTGCGCGCTTTCCGGAGCAAAATAAAAAAATTTCGAATTTTTTTTGGGGGCTAACCTCTTTTTAGACCCCGTAGATCAGTTCTAGACACTCGCCATCATAGTGATTTTCTGCATCTCGGTTCGCTTTTTAGGGTGCCATATCATCATACAGTGCTTGTTGTGTCGCGTCGTGACATCGTTGGTGATCTAGGCTTGCGTCTCTAGTACGGTCTAGCCTAGGACCAGCACAGTACCGTCGTTGAGCATTCTTTCAACTTTTGCATTGCTGTTTTGATAATTGCTAATCCCCCTTGCTAAGCCTTCCCAGAGCTCCACAGATATTCTCCACGTGCGGTGTCTCGACTCCTGGTAATCGCTTGGTTCAATCTCTGGACCCACTGATCCTCGCAGTTGCACATCGCCTTTTCCTGCTGTTTGGTAAGAACTTGTAAGAGCTTCGTATATTGCTTGATGGATTACGCGTGACTTCCACCATATTCCTGTAGTATATACCTGTGCTTCTTAAGGACTAACCATGACAGATACTTCGCGGAACCCTGCCACCATGACGAACGAAGAACTACATGCCCACTTCTCCGCGCTCTTGGTCAGTCGCGCTGAAGACGTGGATACGCGCCTAGGGGAGTTTGACACCAAGCTCACCAACGCCGTGGATAAGATCGATGGACTCGAGAAATCCTTCAACGCCAAGCTTGACGTTCGGTTCAAGGAGCTTTTGAACCGATTGCCCGCACCCGCACCGGCACCCACACATGGCGCACGGCGCATTCCGATCACGGGTCGGACTGCTGGTTCGGCTCCCGCCGCACCCCCGGCGGCTGTCGCTGCGGCTGACGCTCCTCAGACTTCCGCCGCGGCTGCTACTGCAACATTGGGGACAGACGATGGGTACTACTACAACCCCGACGACGACGATCTGTTTGACGAGGAGGTTGAACAACCTCCACAGGTACCTGCTGGTCGTCCCCGACATTACTACCGCAACGCTCGACCACCGGTACGTGATGATGATCATGTTGCAAAGTTTAAATTAAATATTCCATCTTTTGAGGGTAAATATAATCCTGATGCATATCTTACATGGGAGATGGAAGTAGAACAACGTTTTGCATGCTTAAAATATTCTGAGAATATGCGTGTTAGTGCTGCTACATGTGAATTTACTAAATTTGCTTCCCTTTGGTGGTCTGAGTATTGTCGTTTAAATCCTACTACTATTCCTAGTACTTGGACTGCTTTAAAAACTGCTATGCGTGTTTGTTTTGTACCTCCTACTTATCAACGTGATTTACTAATGAATCTGACACGTTTAGAGCAAGGGAAAAATTCTGTAGAAGAGTATTATCAGGAATTGCAAACGGGGATGGTTCGGTGTGGTCTTGTCGAATCTAATGAACAAATGCTTGCACGTTTCTTTGGTGGATTAAACAAGGACATTCAACACATCTTAGATTATAAGGAATATAATTCTATCACTCGTTTGTTTCATCTTGCTTGCAAAGCTGAACGTGAAGTGCAGGATCGCCAAACACCATGGAGGAGGACTAATAATTCTGCAGGTCGCACATCCACTTGGACATCCCGACAATCAGCGCCTCCTCGTGATTCGCCTCTAGCTACTACCATATCCAAGGCCACCACAAGATTTCCAGCTGCTCCTCCACCATCATCCAATGCTCCTGCTCGTAGTGCATCTTCTATGGCTTCCACGGGTAAGACAAAGGATATACAATGCCGCAAGTGCTGGGGTTTTGGTCATATTGAGAGACAGTGCACAACACAACGTGTGATGATGGTGCGCGAAGATGGTCAATACGATTCAGCGAGTGACTTTGATGAAGATACACTAGCCCTTATTTCTGCTCGAGATGGAGACAATTCTGATGCTGATGAAGAGCCAGAGGTAATGGGAGCTGAAGCTGCTGATCAATACAAGAGCTTAATTACACAACGTGTGTTGAGTGTGCAATTGAGCAAATCTGAGCAAGATCAACGCCACAACCTGTTCCAAACACGTGGTGTTGTCAAGGAAAGAGCTATACGGATCATCATTGATGGAGGGAGTTGTAATAACCTGGCCAGTGTTGACATGGTAGAGAAGCTTGCGCTTCCAACAAGACAACGCCCACATTCATATTACATCCAATGGTTTGAGAGTTCTCGCAAGATCAAGGTAACAAGAACGGTACACGTGCATTTTACTATTGGTACATATTCTGATTTTGTTGATTGTGATGTTGTACCTATGCAAGCTTGTTCTTTGTTACTTGGTAGACCATGGCAATTTGATAGAGAATCTGTTCATAATGGCAAAACTAATCACTATTCTCTTATGCATGATGGAAAGAAAATTGGTCTAAAACCTATGACTCACGAACAGATTTTAAAAGATGATCTTGCTAGAGCTAGTAGAGCTAAAACTGAGGAGAAAAATAAAAGTGAGAATCAGATTGTTGCTGCAGATTTTATACCACCAAAGAACACTAAATCTGATTCTACACATGCTACTGAAATTCGTTTGAAGAGTCCATGTATGCTTGCAAATAAAATTGATATTGCAGAACTAGATGTAACCAATACTCAATGTTATGCAATTGTCTGCAAAGAGGTTTTGTTTTCATTTGAGGATATGCCTCCTTCTTTGCCACCCTCTATTGCTAACCTTTTGCAGGAATATGAGGACGTCTTTCCCGCTGAGCTGCCACCAGGACTACCTCCTATTAGAGGAATTGAGCACCAAATTGATCTAATTCCTGGTGCCACGTTGCCCAACCGCGCGCCATATAGAACCAATCCAGAGGAGACAAAGGAGATACAACGCCAAATTCAGGAACTACTCGACAGAGATCATATTCGTGAGTCCCTTAGCCCCTGTGCTGTTCCTATTATTTTGGTACCTACGAAAGATGGTTCTTCGCGCATGTGTACTGATTGTAGAGCTATCAATAATATTACTATTCGATATCGTCATCCTATTCCACGTTTAGATGACATGCTTGATGAATTGAGTGGCTCTACCATGTTTTCTAAAGTTGATTTGCGTAGTGGTTACCACCAGATTCGTATGAAATTAGGAGATGAATGGAAAACAGCATTTAAAACAAAGTTCGGTTTATATGAGTGGTTAGTCATGTCGTTTGGTTTAACTAATGCACCTAGCACTTTCATGAGATTAATGAACGAAGTTTTACGTTCTTTCATTGGACGTTTTGTGGTAGTATACTTGATGTAGCCCGACCTACGGTCGTTGCCACATCTTGGTCTCCAACTTACACCAAGTCGCCATGGACTCCAAAGGTGAATCCGTTCCTCTATGCGAGCCCCCTTCCTTCCCTATTGAATGGCATGCTACTTCATACTCCGTCACATATGCATGATAGGTTCACATTGACAAGTACGGAGGCAAGGGAGGAAGCCCGGAACATCAAGCCCGACAAGACGGAGGCTTGGAAGAGGAGGCGGAAGAAGACATGTCACAAAATGCTCTCTGTCGCCAGCGGTACTACCGGACTTGGCGACCGGTACTACCGCCCAGCGGCACTACCGCCCTCTGCTACCGCCACCAATAGACGACACCAGCGCAAGCCAAATGCTCTCTGTCACCGGCGGTACTACCGGCCCCAGATCCGGTACTACCGGGCCACGGCACTACCGCCCCCTGCTACCGCCACCAACTGAAGGCTCCAGCGCAAGTCCCAGGACGACAAGTGGTACTACCGGGTCAGGAAGCGGTACTACCGCTTGACCGGTACTACCGGACGACACAGATCCTGATCGTGTTAATTCGGCCCAGCGCCTTGTAACCCTCTCTATATTTCGCTATTTGTCCCCAAAATACCCCTGTTTATGTGGTTGGCCTATAAATAGATCCCCCACCCCTCATGTATCCCTTAGGCATAGATGATAGACTAAAGAAAACCCCCATTGTGGAATCTCTAGTTTTGCCTCATCCCCTTTACCAAGGGGACCGACTATCGTCACCAACCTCGATTGGACTTTGCATCACGCATCCATCGTTGAACAAGGCCTTGGGTTCTCGGTTTCTCGCCCCCAATTCGTCAAGACCCTCCCCAAGGTGTTCTTCCCTCTCCGATGTGGATTTGAGGGAGCACGTTGACCGATCTTTCCTTGCGAGGATTCTATCGGACCGGTGGCCGCCGTTCGAGAGCAATCGGCCTTGTATCGTGTGAGTTTTGCGTGTGTTCATCGTGTTCTTCGCGAGGTGTGTGTTCGCTTCCGCTACCTTCTCCCTTTCCCCTCACTTTCTCATCGATTTGACCAAGAGATACGTGAAGATCGGGCACCCAAGTGGTTAACCCCTCCAAGAGTTTTACGTTCTTTCATTGGATGTTTTGTGGTAGTCTACTTTGATGATATTCTGATTTATAGCAAATCTTTAGAGGATCATTTGGACCATTTACGTGCTGTTTTAATGCTTTACGTGATGCACGTTTGTTTGGTAACCTTGAGAAGTGCACCTTTTGCACCAATCGAGTTGCGTTTCTTGGCTATGTTGTTACATCACAGGGTATTGAAGTGGATCCAGCCAAGATTGAAGCTATTGAGCATTGGTCGCAGCCCAAGACGGTCACACAAGTGAGGAGTTTTCTTGGCCTCGCTGGTTTTTATAGGCGCTTTGTCAAAGACTTTGGATCAATTGCCGCGCCGCTGAATGAACTTACCAAGAAGGATGTGCCCTTTGTTTGGGGCGATGCACAACAACAGGCCTTCGTCATATTGAAAGATAAGCTAACACATGCTCCCTTACTCCAACTTCCTGATTTTACTAAGACTTTTGAGCTTGAATGTGATGCTAGTGGAATTGGTTTGGGAGGGGTGTTATTACAAGAGGGAAAACCTGTTGCATATTTTAGTGAGAAATTGAGTGGGGCTAGTCTAAACTATTCTACTTATGATAAATAATTATATGCGTTGGTTCGGACATTAGAAACTTGGCAACATTATCTATGGCCTAAAGAGTTTGTTATTCATTCTGATCATGAATCTTTGAAGCATATTCGTAGTCAAGCTAAGTTGAATCGTCGTCATGCAAAGTGGGTTGAATTTATTGAGTCTTTTCCTTATGTTATCAAACACAAAAAGGGTAAAGATAATATTATTGTTGATGCTTTGTCATGCCGTTATGCTTTGTTATCTCAACTTGACTTCAAAATATTTGGATTGGAAACTATTAAGGAACAATATGTGCATGATGCTGAATTTAAAGATGTGTTGCAGAATTGTAGAGATGGTAGAACTTGGAACAAGTTCGTCTTCAATGATGGATTTGTGTTCCGTGCTAACAAACTATGCATTCCAGATAGCTTTGTTCATCTTTTGTTGTTACAGGAGGCGCATGGAGGAGGATTGATGGGACACTTTGGTGTCAAGAAGACGGAGGATGTTCTTGCTGCACACTTATTTTGGCCACGTATGCGTCGATATGTTGAGAGATTTGTGGCACGCTGCACTACTTGTCAAAAAGCTAAGTCTCGCCTTAATCCACATGGTTTATATATGCCTCTTCCTGTTCCTAGTGTTCCTTGGGAGGATATTTCTATGGACTTTGTTTTGGGATTGCCACGAACACAGAAGGGGAGGGATAGTATTTTTGTTGTTGTGGATCGGTTTTCTAAGATGGCACACTTTATTCCTTGTCATAAAACGGATGATGCTGTGCATATTGCTGATTTGTTCTTTCGTGAAATTGTTCGTTTGCATGGTGTGCCAAATACTATTGTCTCTGATCGTGATACTAAATTTCTTAGCCACTTTTGGAGATGTTTATGGGCTAAGTTGGGGACTAAATTGCTCTTTAGTACTACATGTCATCCCCAAACTGATGGTCAAACTGAAGTAGTAAATAGAACTTTGTCTACTATGTTACGGGCTGTTTTAAAGAAGAACTTAAAATTGTGGGAAGAATGTTTACCTCATATAGAATTTGCTTATAATCGTTCATTGCATTCTACCACAAAGATGTGCCCATTTGAGATTGTGTATGGTTTTGTTCCTCGTGCACCTATTGATTTATTGCCTTTACCTTCTTCGGTGCAACATAATTTGGATGCTACACAACGCGCTGAAATGATATTAAACTTGCATAAGACTACTAAAGATAACATTGAACACATGAATGCTAAGTATAAACTTGCTGGGGATAAAGGGAGAAAGCATGTTGTGTTTGATGTTGGCGATCTTGTTTGGTTACATTTGTGTAAAGATCGTTTTCCTGACTTACGCAAGTCTAAGTTAATGCCACGTGCTGCTGGTCCCTTTAAGGTGTTAGAGAAAATCAATGATAATGCATATAAACTTGAGTTGCCTGCAGACTTTGGTACGGTTAGTCCTACATTTAACATTGCAGATTTGAAGCCTTACTTTGGTGAGGAAGATGAGATTGCGTCGAGGACGACTTCAATTCAAGAAGGGGAGCATGATGTGGACATCCCTACTATTGATACAACCGTTTTACCTACAGCAACACACATACAAGGACCCATCACAAGATCTCGTGCCAAACAACTTAACTATCAGGTACTTTCGTTTCTTGGAACTATTCCTTACATACATGAGAATATGATGCTGCCTAAATTAGATATATTTCTTACTCTTAGGAATGATGGACCAAGCATGGATGAGAGGGACAAGCATTGGAGCATGGCCATGCATGGAGATGGTAGCAAGCATGTGATGATCCAAGAGAAGGCCACGGATGAAGATTTCAGAACTTTGAGGCCACCATAATGAAGAAAGAAGGCTTGGACGAAATATTCAAGATCAATACTTTACGAATTCGTCCATAGCATAATTTGGTGCTGCGACACCTTTATTTTGGGCCAGGCCCATGTAATTTTCGCAGGATTTTAATTAGCCACTTTTTAGAGTCCGTATTTGAGGGGAAAAGGACTTTTAGGGTTGGATTCGGCCACCACTTCCATGGCTGGCCGAAACCCCACCTTTTCGCCCTTAAATACGCCCCATAGCCGAACCTCTAGACTCGAATTTTGTTTAGACATTAAGTTAGCCATAGTCGCAACTTCGCCAAGGCTCGAGCGTCGCAGATGCCTCTTGTACTTCGCACCTATTCAGGATCCCACTTCTTCAATAAAGCTTTCCTCTTAATCCTCAATATCTTGATTGCAATATTGGTTCTTACTTGTTCTCGATTTCAGGTAGGAATTAAGACCCTCGTTGGTCAGGCTGATTGTGTTCACGCAGGATCGGTAACCTCCAGGAGATTGGCCTAGCGATTGCATTGGCGCTCGTGCTCGCACGTGTAGTCGGATCGTCAAGCCCGAACTCCACCAAATCGATTATCGCCATCTCATCGAAAGATCGGACACCTTTACCCTATCACCGCACGAGAATGTCAACCTCGGTTAAGCACGAGTTGACAAAAAGAGCTCTTGAGAGCCTCCCACAAGTGAGTTCAAGATCGAACCCAGCTCTGATACCTTTTGCATGCTTTGCATCTTTCATGTTGGCAAATTGCTCTTTCATATGGTTTGATTGCAAGCATGTTAATGGTATCATCTCCCCTTGTGACATTCATGTTTCTTCGCATCTAGATAATGATGTTTTGTGTGTTGCAACAAAAATGTTGAACATTTTCTCTTTCCGATGTTTTGGGTGCAACCACAATTCCATTAAGAGCATGTATTGTCATGAGATCTTCCAAGAATCTCGTCTTGTTGTTGCAACAAACATAACGACCACTTGCTCTTTCATTTGGTTTGTTTGCAAATATGTTGTTTTTGCTTCCGCTTGGGATACTCATTTTCCCATGATATTTGCTTTCGATGATTTGTGTGTGACATCCAACATGTCAAACAATTTCTCTTTCCAATGGTTGGTTCGCACACATAGTGTTGTTGCTTTGGACATTCTTCCTCGTGTGTTTTTGCCAAATTCTCCTATTCTTGCATCAAAGATGTTGTTTGAAATTTGGATCCAATGCTTTGAATGCCCCACTTCTATGTTATATGGAGTTTTTGAGTTTCCACATTTGGATGATGTTCAAACGATTTCCATGCACATTGACCTTGCATATGCATCCTGTTTGCTATACTTGAGTTGTGCTAATCGTGTTGTGAACAAGAATGGACATGCCACAAATGACATGCTCCTCTATCAGACACAAACATATGTTGCTTGGTCTTTGTTGTATGAAGGTACAAGTGCATACACGTCAACCTCTATGTACAAACAAGAAGAACCGAAGAGAGTTACCTATAGCTACCCTTCATCGAGCTATCTCTACAAGCTAAGGTGACTTCCTTCTACTTGAGGACTCATGCAATAACCTTCATGAATTGGCTACGCTTTGAGTGTTGCTTCGCTTTTGTTGTGAGATTTGTAGGCTTCAAGGAAGGTGAAGGAACATTGAAGTGTTGTCAAGTCAGTCTTCCCAAGGACGACTATATGGTGAACCCCAGGATCAAGAAGGTCTCTCGACCGCTTCTACTTGGTGATGAGCATGTAGAGTCGAGGACGACTCTTTTTGAAGGGGGGGGGGAGCTGATGTAGCCCGACCTACGGTCGTTACCACATCTTGGTCTCCAACTTACACCAAGTCGTCATGGACTCCAAAGGTGAATCCGTTCCTCTATGCGAGCCCCCTTCCTTCCCTATTGAATGGCATGCTACTTCATACTCCATCACATATGCATGATAGGTTCACATTGACAAGTACGGAGGCAAGGGAGGAAGCCAGGAACTTCAAGCCCGACAAGACGGAGGCTTGGAAGAGGAGGCGGAAGAAGACAAATCGCCAAATGCTCTCTGTCGCCAGCGGTACTACCGGACCTGGCGACCGGTACTACTGCCAGGTGGCACTACCGCCACCAATAGACGACGCCAGCGCAAGCCAAATGCTCTCTGTCACCGGCGATACTACTGGCCCTGGATCCGGTACTACCGGGCCACGGCACTACCGCCCCCTGCTACCGCCACCAACAGAAGGCTCCAGCGCAAGTCCTAGGACGACAAGCGGTACTACCGGATCTGGACCCGGTACTACCGGTCAGCGGTACTACCGGACCCAAGTCCGGTACTACCGGTCATGACAGTGCCTGCGCGCACTAGTTGGGCCACAGCCCATGTATTCCCCTTTACTTACCTATTCGCCTAGTTTATCCCCAAACTACCCTTGTTTATGTGGTTGGCCTATAAATAAAGCCCCCACCCCTCATGTACCCCTCAGGCATAGAAGATAGACAAAAGAAAACCCCCATTGTGGAATCTCTAGTTTTGCCTCATCCCCTTTACCAAGGGGACCGACTATCGTCACCAACCTCGATTGGACTTTGCATCACGCATCCATCGTTGAACAAGGCCTTGGGTTCTCGGTTTCTCGCCCCCAACTCGTCAAGCCCCTCCTCAAGGTGTTCTTCCCTCTCCGATGTGGATTTGAGGGAGCACGTTGACCGATCTTTCCTTGCGAGGATTCTATCGGACCGGTGGCCGCCGTTCGGGAGCAATCGACCTTGTATCGTGTGAGTTTTGCGTGTGTTCATCGTGTTCTTCGCGAGGTGTGTGTTCGCTTCCGCTACCTTCTCCCTTTCCCCTCGCTTTCCCATCGATTTGACCACGAGATCTGTGAAGATCGGGCACCCAAGAGGTTAACCCCTCCATCACCTTGTTTAGTGGCTGGCCTATAAATAGAGCCACCACCCCTCATGTATCCCTTAGGCATAGATGATAGACTAAAGACAACCCCCATTGTGGAATCTCTAGTTTTGCCTCGTCCCCTTTACCAAGGGGACCGACTATCGTCACCAACCTCGATTGGACTTTGCATCACGCATCCATCGTTGAACAAGGCCTTGGAGTTCGATGTCTCGTCTCCAAGTTGTCAAGACCCTCCCCAAGGTGTTCTTCCCTCTCCGATGTGGATTTGAGGGAGCACGTTGACCGATCTTTCCTTGCGAGGATTCTATCGGACCGGTGGCCGCCGTTCGGGATCAATCGGCCTTCTATCGTGTGAGTTTTACGTGTGTTCATCGTGTTCTTCGCAAGGTGTGTGTTCAATCGACCTTCTCCCTTTTCCCTCGCTTTCCCATCGATTTGACCACGAGATCCGTGAAGATCGGGCACCCAAGAGGTTAACCCCTCCATCAAGAAGAGCAACCAATTGCGCATGCGGCTCGACGTCCTTCTCGCCACAGGGCGCAAGACAATGCTCCTCAGCACCACCCACGACAAGAAAAAGAGCAAGCTCCCCAAGCTCGTCGAGAGGACCATCAACCTCCTCCTCGTCCTCAACCGCGCCAACAAAACGAGCAAGCTCCCCAAGCTCGTCGCCAAAACCAAGTTCCACCACCAAACGCGGCACCTCAACAACCGCAAGAGCAACGCAACCATCACCAAGCAAGACATGAGAGCTCGGATGATGATGATGACCGATCAAATCATGGCAACCGCCATAACCGGAACCGCAATGGGGAATAAACTTTCGGCAAGCTCAAATTCACCATGCCCAAGTTCACCGGTTCCAATGAACCCGAGGAATATCTCTCGTGGGAACTCAAGGTCGACAAGATCTTCCGCATGCACAACTATAGCAATGAGAAGATGATGGCCATGGCATCCCTCGAGTTTGATGAGTATGCCAACCTTTGGTGGGAACAAGTCCAACTCGCTCGAGAAGCAAAAGAAGAGCCTCCAATCTCAACTTGGCAAGATATGAAGGCCCATATGAGATCCCGCTTTGTTCCTTCGCACTACACGCGTGACCTCTTCAACAAGCTTCAAACGCTTAGTCAAGGGACAAAGACCGTGGAAGAGTACTTCAAGCAAATGGAGCTCAACATGATCCGTGCCAACATTGAAGAGCGAGATGAACAAACAATGGCACGCTTCCTCAATGGCTTGAACCATCCCATCAAGCGCATCACCGAGTTCCAAAAGTACAACAACATGGTTGAGCTTTTGCACATCGCATCGAAGGCCGAGCGTCAAGTGCAAGAGGACATCACGTACAACAAGCCAAAGACGTACTTCACCTTCAAGCAAGCACCAACCACTACTCCAACAACACCAAGTGGAAGCTCCTCAAGTACCACCAAGCTTCCCTTCAAGCCAACACTCCCTCAAGGAAAACAGCCCCCAAGTGGCAAACACACAAGGGATGATCAACCATTCAATGGTGAATGCTACAACTGTGGAGGCAAAGGGCACAAGTCGAACGCATGTGGCAACAAGAAAGTTTTGTTCATTCATGACAACGACGATGAAGAATACTTGAGTGAGGAAGAGTTTGATGCAAGGGTCAAGGAAGCCATGGCAAGGCAACATTTGGAAGAGGACCAAGAACTTCTTGTGTGTGAGCATGACGCAAGTCCATCACTTGTAGTCACAAGGGTCTTGACTACCCAAGTCAATGAGAATGAAGACCAACGCTCGGACATCTTCCAAACTCGGGCCGGCATCAATGGGAAGTCCATCAAAGTTGTCATCGATGGAGGAGTTGCCACAACCTTGCAAGCACGGAATTGTGTGAGAAACTCAACCTCACCCTCCATCCGCATAAACACCCCTACCATATCCAAAGGCTAAGTGACCAAGGATCCGTCAAGATCAAGCACACCGTCTCGGTGACGTTCTCAATTGGGCACTACAAGGACACGGTGGAATGTGACGTGGTCCCAATGACGGTTTGTCACATGTTGCTCGGAAGGCCGTGGCAATATGACAAGCGTGCTTTGCATAATGGTCACTCAAACACTTACACCTTCAAATGGCTTGATAAAACTTGTGTGTTGCAACCAATGACTCCTAGCCAAATAATTGCGGACAATGCAAAGGCTTTAGCGAGGGCGCAATACACAAAAACACCTTGTGAGAAGAGTAGTGAGCGAGAGAACCACACCATAGTGAGTGAGAGCTACAAAGCAAACTCGAGTGGAAAAACTAAGAGTGTTCTTATTGCCACCAAAAGTGAGATGAGAGAAGTGCGGAACAACCCATCCATCTTGCACTATGTGCTTGTATGCAAGGGACTAGCGCAAGGAACTAACGACTTGACAAATTTTCCACCTTCTTTGATGGCTATTTTGCAGGAATTCAAAGATGTATTCCCCGAAGAGCTTCCTCATGGCCTTCCTCCTCTTCGTGGAATCGAGCACCGCATCGACCTCATACCCGGCGCTCCACTCCCAAACCACGCCGCGTATCACACGAACCCGGAAGAGACGAAGGAGATCGAACGTCAAATCAACCAACTCGTCTCCAAAGGTTTGATCCAAGTAAGCACTAGCCCAAGCGCGGTCCCCGTGATTCTCGTTCCAAAAACGGATGATACGTTGCGGTTATGCATGGACTGCCGTCCAATCAATGCTATCACCGTGCGTTATCGACATCCTATACCGCGTCTTGATGACATGCTTGATGAGTTATGTGGAGCCACTATATTTTCGAAAATTGATCTTCGTAGTGGTTACCATCAAATTCGCATGGCCGAAGGTGATGAGTGGAAAACCGCCTTCAAGACCAAGCTTGTCTCTATGAATGGTTGGTTATGCCTTTTGGCTTATCTAACGCCCCATCTACCTTCATGCGCCTCATGAACCATATTTTGAGATCTCTCATTGGGAAGAGTGTAGTTGTTTACTTTGATGACATCCTTGTCTATAGCAAGTCACTAGAGGAGCATGTTACTCATATTAAGGAGGTCCTTCAAATCCTTCGTCATGAAAATCTTTATGCTAATCTCCCAAAGTGCACATTTGCAAAAGACAAGCCGATTTTCCTTGGTTTTGTTGTGTCTTCTAATGGCATTGAAGTTGATGTCTCAAAAGTCAAGGACATACGAGATTGGCCCACCCCTAAAAATGTTAGTGAACTTCGTAGTTTTCATGGGTTGGCTGGCTTTTACCGTCGCTTTGTGAAAGACTTCTCTACCATTGCATGCCCCCTCAACGAATTGACCAAGAAAAATGTCACGTTCGTTTGGGGAAAAGCACAACAAAAGGCTTTTGATGAGCTCAAAAAGAGGCTCACCGAAGCACCACTTCTTGCATTACCGGATTTCACAAAAACCTTTAAGATTGAATGTGACGCTAGTGGTATTGGCATTGGTGGCGTCCTTATGCAAAATGGGCGTCCTATTGCTTACCATAGTGAGAAACTTGATGGCGCACGCCTCAACTATCCTATTTATGACAAAGAACTCTTTGCCTTGGTTCGAGTTCTTCAAGTGTGGCAACACTATCTTTGGCCCAAAGAATTTATCATCCATTCCGACCATGAGTCGTTGAAGTATCTTAAGGGCCAAGCCAATTTGAGTAAAAGGCACGCAAAATGGGTTGAGTTCATGGAGTCTTTTCCTTACATTGTCAAATACAAGAAGGGCAAAGAAAATGTGGTAGCGGACGCCTTGTCTCGCAAAAACACAAGCCTTCTTACACGACTCGAAGTGAATGTCTTGGGTCTTGATGACATCAAATCTTTGTACGCGTCCGATCCTTTCTTTGGACCAATATTTGCAAAATGTTCAATAGACAAAGGGATTGATGATTTCTATTTGCATAAGGGTTTTCTTTTCAAACAAAACAATCTTTTCATTCCGAAATTGTCTCTCCAACTTTTGCTTCTTCAAGAGTCCCATGGTGGAGGCCTTATGGGTCACTTTGGCCGTGACAAGACGTATGACATGCTCTCCACTCACTACTTTTGGCCAAAGATGAAGCGCCACGTCCAACGATGCACTACATGTATCCAAGCTAAGTCTAAGTCCAACCCCTTTGGTCTTTATATGCCATTGCCTATTCCTCATGCACCTTGGTCGGACATTAGCATGGACTTTGTGTTAGGCTTGCCTAGATCTAAACATGGACATGATTCCATATTTGTAGTAGTGGATCGCTTTTCTAAAATGGCACATTTCATTCCGTGCCATAAGATCGATGATCCTTCACATGTAGCAAATTTGTTTTTCAGGGAAATAATTTGGCTACACGGTGTGCCAAGAACAATCGTCTCCGACCGCGACGTAAAATTCATGAGCTACTTCTGGAAGACTCTCATGGCCAAGCTCGACATCAAGCTCCTCTTCTCGTCCGCCTCGCATCCTCAAACCGATGGACAAACCGAGGTCGTCAATCGAAGTCTTGGCACACTCCTCCGGGTGTTGATAAAGAAGAACCTTAAAGACTGGGAGGAATGTATTCCACACGCCGAGTTCGCCTACAACCGCGCCAAGCACTCCACCACCATGAGGATCCCGTTCATGATCGTCTACGGCTTCGAGCCTCTCACCGCGCTCGATATCCTTCCACTTCCACTTCATGAACGTGCCAATATGGACGTTGTCAAGCGTGCCCAAACAATGAAGAAACTCCATGAAGACACACGAGCTACTATCGAGCAACAAGTCCTTCGCCAAGCATCAAGGCTAAACAAGAACAAGAAAGAGATGATCTTTGATGAGGGCGACCTTGTGTGGATCCACTTGAGTAAAGACCGCTTCCCCAGGGAACGCGACTCCAAGCTAAAGCCAAGAGGTGATGGACCATTCAAGGTGCTACAGAGGATCAACAACAATGCCTATATCATCGATATACCAACATCGAAGTATCTTGTGAGCTCGACATTCAATGTCAAGGACCTCTCACCCTACTATGGAGAAGATGAAGTTGAGAAGGTTGAAGAGTCGAGGACGACTCTTTCCCAAGGGGGGGGGAGCTGATGCAGCCCGTCCTACGACCGCTACTACATCTACTCCCATGAGCTCCCCAAGTGGACCCATGACTCGCGCCCGAGCTAAGCTCCTCCAAGCCAAGGTTAACTTGCTCCTTTCCTTGTGTGACTTCGACACACCCTTGGATGGTTTGCTACTTCATACGCATACACTGTGCATCATCAGGTATGAAGAGAAGGACCCAAGGGACGGAGGAAACGGAGCGGAAGCAACCAGTCGCTGCCAGACACCAGCGGTACTACCGGTTGAGGCGACCGGTACTACCGGTCCAAGCGGTACTACCGGCCCCAGCTACCGGACGCCCCAGGAAGAACCACTCCACGCCCCAGACGCCAGCGGTACTACCGGCCCAGCAACCGGTACTACCGGTCAGCGGTACTACCGCCCCCTCCTACCGCTCGCTACAGGCGACTCCGACGGAAGCTCTAGGCCCGCCGGCGGTACTACCGCCCCCGGAGCGGTACTACCGGTCCTGACTGAACCTGAACGCCTGAGTTCGGCCCAGTGCCTTGTATCCCTTCCCATAATTTACCTTTTCGTTCCGAAACTACCCCTGTTTTGTGGCTGGACTATATATAGCCCCCACCCTCTATTGTAAACCCTAGACATGGATAATAATAGATTAAGGAAACCCTTTGAGGAACTTATATCTATTGGTCTCATGCTCCTACCAAGGAGCACCGGATTATCCACCCCCCTCTTGGATCTTGCCTAGTGCGTTCAAGTTGTACAAGGCCTTGGGTTCTCGGTTTCTCGCCCCCAAGTCGTCAAGGTCTCACCAAGCACCCCGTCCCCCGTTGTTGGCGTGGAGAGCGAGCTTCGCCCAACACCGATCCTAGGGATTATGTTGGACCGGTTGCCACCGGCGTGAGTTATCGGCGTGTATCGTGTTTTGTGTGCGTGAGTTTGTCGGGTTCTTCGTGTGCGTGTGTTCGTGGATTTCTTCCCCTTTCCCCCTTTCACCGCTTTACCCTGGATTCCCGCGGAGATTCGTGAAAGATCGAGCCAACCCAAGGGTTACCCCATAACACATTGGTTGCAAAACGCAAGTTTTTTCCAGCCATTTGAAGGTATAAGTGTTTGAGTGACCATCATGCAAAGCACGCTTGTCATATTGCCACGGCCTTCCTAGCAACATATGGCAAACTGTCATGGGGACCACGTCACATTCCACCGTGTCTTTGTATGGTCCAATTGAGAACGTCACCGAGACGGTGTGCTTGATCTTGACGGACCCTTGGTCACTTAGCCATTGAATATGGTAGGGGTGCTTTGTGGATGGAGGGTGAGGTTGAGTTTCTCACACAATTCCGTGCTTGCAAGATTGTGGCAACTCCCTCCATCGATGACAACTTTGATGGACTTCCCATTGATACCGGCACGAGTTTGGAAGATGTTTGATCGTTGGTCTTCATTCTCATTGGCTTGAGTAGTTAAGACCCTTGTGACCACAAGCGATGGACTTGCATCATGCTCACACACAAGTAGTTCTTGGTCCTCTTCCAAATGTTGCCTTGCCATGGCTTCCTTGACCCTTGCATCAAACTCATATTCACTCAAGTATTCTTCATCGCCGTTGTCATGGATGAACAAAACTTTCTTGTTCCCACATGCGGCCGACTTGTGTCCTTTGCCTCCACACTTGTAGCACTCACCATTGAATGGTTGTTCATCTCTAGTGTATTTGCCACTTGGGGGCGGTTTTCCTTGAGGAAGTGTTGGCTTGAAAGGAAGCTTGGTGGTATTTGAGGAGCTTCCACTTGGTGTTGTCCGAGTAGTGGTTGGGGCTTGCTTGTATGTGGAGTATGTCTTTGGCTTGTTGAACTTGATGTCCTCTTGCACTTGACGCTCGGCCTTTGATGCAATGTGCACAAGCTCAACCATGTTGTTGTACTTTTGGAACTCGGTGATGCGCTTGATTGGATGGTTCAAGCCATTGAGGAAACGTGCCATTGTTTGCTCATCACGTTCTTCAATGTTGGCACGGATCATGTTGAGCTCCATTTGCTTGAAGTACTCTTCCACGGTCTTTGTCCCTTGACTAAGTGTTTGAAACTTGTTGAAAAGGTCACGTGTGTAGTGCGAAGGAACAAAGCGGGATCTCATATGGGCCTTCATATATTGCCAAGTTGAGATTGGGGGCTCTTCTTTTGATTCACGAGCGAGTTGAACTGGTTCCCACCAAAGGTTGGCATACTCACGAGGGATGCCATGGCCATCATCTTCTCATTGCTATAGTTGTGCATGCGGAAGATCTTGTCAACCTTGAGTTCCCACGAAAGGTATTCTTTGGGTTCATTGGAACCGGTGAACTTGGGCATGGTGAACTTGAGCTTGCCGAAGGTTTCTTCTTCATTGCGGTTCCGGTGGTGACGGTTGCCATGATTGTGGCGGCCATCTACATCATCCGAGCTCCCATGTCTTGCTTGGTGATGGTGCCGTTGCTCTTGCGGTTGTTGAGGTGCCGCGTTTGGTGGTGGAACTTGGTTTTGACGACGAGCTTGGGGAGCTTGCTCGTGTTGTTGGCACGGTTGAGGACGAGGAGGAGGTTGTTGATCCTCACAACGAGCTTGGGGAGCTTGCTCTTGTTCTTGTCGTTGTTGATGCCGAGGAGCATTGTCTTGCGCCATGTGGCGAGGAGGACGGCGAACCGCATGCGCAATGGGCTGCTCTCTTTCTTCGTGATGTGGGGGAGGCTCGTCATGATGATCATGTTGTTGACGCTGACGTTCATGTCGATGATGACGTGATGCAGCCCGTCCTACGACCGCTACTACATCTACTCCCACGAGCTCCCCAAGTGGACCCATGACTCGCGCCCGAGCCAAACTCCTTCAAGCTAAGGTGAACTCGCTCCTCCCCTTGTCTGACTTCGACACACCCTTGGATGGCTTGCTACTTCATACGCATACACTGTGCATCATCAGGTACGAAGAGAATGACCCAAGGAACGGAGGGAAAGCAACCAGTCTCTGCCAGACGCAAGCGGTACTACCGGTTGAGCCTACCGGTACTACCGCTCCAAGCGGTCCTACCGGCCCCAGCTACCGGACGCTCCAGGAAGCACCGCTCCACGCCCCAAACGCAAGCGGTACTACCGGCCAAGCAACCGGTACTACCGGACAGTGGTACTACCGCCCCCTCCTACCGCTCGCCACTGGCGCCTCCGACGGAATCTCCAGGCCCTCAAGCGGTACTACCACTCCCAGAGCGGTACTACCGGTTGCGACCGGTACTGCCGGTGGCCGGACCGGTACTACCGGTCCTGTCTGATCCTGAACGTCTGAGTTCGGCCCTGTGCCTTGTAACCCTTTCCTATAATTTACCTTTTGTTCCGAAACTACCCCTGTTTTGTGGCTGGACTATATATAGCCCCCACTCTCTATTGTAAACCCTAGACTTGGATAATAATAGATATTAAGGAAACCCTTTGAGGAACTTATATCTATTGGTCTCATGCTCCTACTAAGGAGCACCGGATTATCCACCCCCCTCTTGGATCTTGCCTAGTGCGTTCAAGTTGTACAAGGCCTTGGGTTCTCGGTTTCTCGCCCCCAAGTCGTCAAGATCTCACCAAGCACCTCATCCCCCGTTGTTGGCGTGGAGAGCGAGCTTCGCCCAACACCGATCCTAGGGATTATGTTGGACCGGTTGCCAACGGCGTGAGAGATAGGCGTGTATCGTGTTTAGGTGTGCGTGTGTTCGTGAATTTCATCTCCTTCCTCGATTTCATCCTCCGACCACCGCTTTCCCCTCGTTTCTCGTGGAATTCGTGAAAGATCGGGCCAACCCCAGGGTTACCCCTTAACATATTAGTATCAAGAGCACGGTTGATCATGAATTTCCCCCACAATTTTTCTTTTATCCCCTTAAAAATCAAAAATCCCACCAAAAAGAGCCCCAATTTGCCTTCGGATCGATCTCTGAATTTGGTGAGTTTTTCGTGGTTTTGGTCCATAGATCTGTTGCTTTGGGAGTCGATCTATAGCCCCTGTTGTTTCTAGCCCAGCCTTTCGGTCAGATTTCCCACGAATTTGAGGTTTTTGGCAAGATCATGATGGAGGGGTTAACCTCTTGGGTGCCCAATCTTCATGGATCTCGTGGTCAAATTGATGGGAAAGCGAGGGGAAAGGGAGAAGGTAGCGGAAGCGAACACACACCTCGCGAAGAACACGATGAACACACGCAAAACTCACATGATACAAGGCCGATTGCTCCCGAACGGGGGCCACCAGTCCGATAGAATCCTCGCAAGGAAAGATCGGTCAACGTGCTCCCTCAAATCCACATCGGAGAGGGAAGAACACCTTGAGGAGGGTCTTGACGACTTGGGGGCGAGAAACCGAGAACCCAAGGCCTTGTTCAACGATGGATGCGTGATGCAAAGTCCAATCGAGGTTGGTGACGATAGTCGGTCCCCTTGGTAAAGGGGATGAGGCAAAACTAGAGATTCCACAATGGGGGTTGTCTTTAAACTATCATTTATGCCTAAGGGATACATGAGGGGTGGGGGCTCTATTTATAGGCCAGCCACTAAAGTTTGGGGATAAACTAGGCGAATAGGTAAGTAAAGGGGGATACATGGGCTGTGGCCCAATAGGTGCGCGCAGGCACATACATGACCGATAGTACCGGACTTGGTACCGGTCATCACCGGTAGTACCGCTTTGGGACCGGTAGTACCGCTTGCGGGCGGTAGTACCGCAAGCCAGTACCGGGGCATCCAGTGGCGATGGCGTAGGCTTCAGTACCGGGCGGTAGCAGGGGGCGGTAGTACCGCTGACCGGTAGTACCGGTTCCGCCGACCGGTAGTACCTCTTGAACCTGGCAGCTGCCGACATGTCTTCTTCCGTCTCCTCTTCCAAGCCTCCGTCTTGTCGGGCTTGATGCTCCGGGCTTCCTCCATGGCCTCCGTACTTGTCAATGTGAACCTATCATGCATATGTGACGGAGTATGAAGTAGCATACCATTCAATAGGGTAGGAAGGGGGCTCGCATAGAGGAATGGATTCACCTTTGGAGTCCATGACGACTTGGCGTAAGTTGGGGACCAAGATGTGGTAACGACCGTAGGTCGGGCTACATCAGCTCCCCCCCTTCAAAAAGAGTCGTCCTCGACTCTACATGCTCATCACAAAGTAGAAGCGGTCGAGAGACCTTCTTGATCCTGGGGTTCACCTTATAGTCGTCCTCGGGAAGATTGACTTGACAACACTTAAATGTTCCTTCACCTTCCTTGAAGCCTACAAAGCTCACAACAAAAGCAAAGCAACACTCAAAGCGTAGCCAATTCATGGAGATTATAGCATGAGTCCTCAAGTAGAAGGAAGTCACCTTAGCTTGTAGAGATAGCTCGATGAAGGGTAGCCATAGGTAACTCTCTTCGGTTCTTCTTGTCAACATATAGTCCATAGAGGTTGACGTGTATGCACTTGTACCTTCACACAACAAAGACCAAGCAAAATATTTTCGTGCGTGATAGAGGAGCATGTTAAATGTGGCATGTCCATTCTTGTTCACAACACGATTAGCACAACTCATGATAGGGCAAAGGTGTCCGATCTTTCGATGAGATGGCGATAATCGATTTGGTGGAGTTCGGGCTTGACGATCCGACTACACATGCGAGCACGAGCGCCAATGCAATCGCTAGGCCAATCTCCTGGAGGTTACCGATCCTGCGTGAACACGATCAGCCTGACCAGCGAGGGTCTTAATTCCTACCTGAAATCGAGAACAAGTAAGAACCAATATTGCAATCAAGATATTGCGGATTAAGAGGAAAGCTTTATTGAAAGAGGTGGGATCCTGAATAGGTGCGAAGTACAAGAGGCCTCTGCGACGCTCGAGCCTTGGCGAAGTTGCGACTATGGCTAACTTAATGTCTAAACAAAATCCGAGTCTAAAGGTTCGGCTATGGGGCGTATTTAAGGGCGAAAAGGTGGGGTTTCGGCCAGCCATGGAAGTGGTGGCCGAATCCAACCCTAAAAGTCCTTTTCCCCTCAAATACGGACTCTAAAAAGTGGCTAATTAAAATCCTGCGAAAATTACATGGGCCTGGCCCAAAATAAAGGTGTCGCAGCACCATATTATGCTATGGACGAATTCGTAAAGTATTGATCTTGAATATTTCGTCCAAGCCTTCTTTCTTCATTATGGTGGCCTCAAAGTTCTGAAATCTTCATTCGTGGCCTTCTCTTGGATCATCACATGCTTGCTGCCATCTCCATGCATGGCCATGCTCCAATGCTTGTCTCTCTCATCCATGCTTGGTCCATCATTCCTAAGAGTAAGAAATATATCTGATTTAGGCAGCATCATATTCTCATGTATGTAAGGAATAGTTCCAAGAAACGAAAGTACCTGATAGTTAAGTTGTTTGGCACGAGATCTTGTGATGGGTCCTTGTATGTGTGTTGCTGTAGGTACAACGGTTGTATCAATAGTAGGGATGTCCACATCATGCTCCCCTTCTTGAATTGAAGTCGTCCTCGACGCAATCTCATCTTCCTCACCAAAGTAAGGCTTCAAATCTGCAATGTTAAATGTAGGACTAACCGTACCAAAGTCTGCAGGCAACTCAAGTTTATATGCATTATCATTGATTTTCTCTAACACCTTAAAGGGACCAGCAGCACGTGGCATTAACTTAGACTTGCGTAAATCAGGAAAACGATCTTTACGCAAATGTAACCAAACAAGATCGCCAACATCAAACACAACATGCTTTCTCCCTTTATCCCCAGCAAGTTTATACTTAGCATTCATGTGTTCAATGTTATCTTTAGTAGTCTTATGCAAGTTTAATATCATTTCAGCGCGTTGTATAGCATCCAAATTATGTTGCACCGAAGAAGGTAAAGGCAATAAATCAATAGGTGCACGAGGAACAAAACCATACACAATCTCAAATGGGCACATCTTTGTGGTAGAATGCAATGAACGATTATAAGCAAATTCTATATGAGGTAAACACTCTTCCCACAATTTTAAGTTCTTCTTTAAAACAGCCCGTAACATAGTAGACAAAGTTCTATTTACTACTTCAGTTTGACCATCAGTTTGGGGATGACATGTAGTACTAAACAGCAATTTAGTCCCCAACTTAGCCCATAAACATCTACAAAAGTGGCTAAGAAATTTAGTATCACGATCAGAGACAATAGTATTTGGCACACCATGCAAACGAACAATTTCACGAAAGAACAAATCAGCAATATGCGCAGCATCATCCGTTTTATGACAAGGAATAAAGTGTGCCATCTAAGAAAACCGATCCACAACAACAAAAATACTATCCCTCCCCTTCTGTGTTCGTGGCAATCCCAAAACAAAGTCCATAGAAATATCCTCCCAAGGAACACTAGGAACAGGAAGAGGCATATATAAACCATGTGGATTAAGGCGAGACTTAGCTTTTTGACAAGTAGTGCAGCGTGCCACAAATCTCTCAACATCTCGACGCATACGTGGCCAAAAGAAGTGTGCAGCAAGAACATCCTCCGTCTTCTTGACACCAAAGTGTCCCATCAATCCTCCTCCATGCGCCTCCTGTAACAACAAAAGACGAACAGAGCTATCTGGAATGCATAGTTTGTTAGCACGAAACACAAATCCATCATTGAAGACGAACTTGTTCCAAGTTCTACCATCTCTAGAATTCTGCAACACATCTTTAAATTCAGCATCATGCACATATTGTTCCTTAATAGTTTCCAATCCAAATATTTTGAAGTCAAGTTGAGATAACAAAGCATAACGGCGTGACAAAGCATCAGCAATAATATTATCTTTACCCTTTTTGTGTTTGATAACATAAGGAAAAGACTCAATAAATTCAACCCACTTTGCATGACGACGATTCAACTTAGCTTGACTACGAATATGCTTCAAAGATTCATGATCAGAATGAATAACAAATTCCTTAGGCCATAGATAATGTTGCCAAGTTTCTAATGTCCGAACCAACGCATATAATTCTTTATCATAAGTAGAATAGTTCAGACTAGCCCCACTCAATTTCTCACTAAAATATGCAACAGGTTTTCCCTCTTGTAATAACACCCCTCCCAAACCAATTCCACTAGCATCACATTCAAGCTCAAAAGTCTTAGTAAAATCAGGAAGTTGGAGTAAGGGAGCATGTGTTAGCTTATCTTTCAATATGACGAAGGCCTGTTGTTGTGCATCGCCCCAAACAAAGGGCACATCCTTCTTGGTAAGCTCATTCAGTGGCGCGGCAATTGATCCAAAGTCTTTGACAAAGCGCCTATAAAAACCAGCGAGGCCAAGAAAACTCCTCACTTGTGTGACCGTCTTGGGCTGCGGCCAATTCTCAATAGCTTCAATCTTGGCTTGATCCACTTCAATACCCTGTGATGTAACAACATAGCCAAGAAACGCAACTCGATTGGTGCAAAAGGTGCACTTCTCAAGATTACCAAACAAACGTGCATCACGTAAAGCATTGAAAACAGCACGTAAATGGTCCAAATGTTCCTCTAAAGATTTGCTATAAATCAGAATATCATCAAAGTAGACTACCACAAAACGTCCAATGAAAGCACGTAAAACTTCGTTCATTAATCTCATGAAAGTGCTAGGTGCATTAGTTAAACCAAACGTCATTACTAACCACTCATATAAACCGAACTTAGTTTTAAATGCTGTTTTCCATTCATCTCCTAATTTCATACGAATCTGGTGGTAACCACTATGCAAATCAAATTTAGAAAACATGGTAGAGCCACTCAATTCATCAAGCATGCCATCTAAACGTGGAATAGGATGACGATATCGAATAGTAATATTATTGATAGCTCTACAATCAGTACACATGCGCGAAGAACCATCTTTCTTAGGTACCAAAATAATAGGAACAACACAGGGGCTAAGGGACTCACGAATATGATCTCTGTCGAGTAGTTCCTGAATTTGGCGTTGTATCTCCTTTGTCTCCTCTGGATTGGTTCTATATGGCGCGCGGTTGGGCAACGTGGCACCAGGAATTAGATCAATTTGATGCTCAATTCCTCTAATAGGAGGTAGTCCTGGTGGCAACTCGGCGGGAAAGACGTCCTCATATTCCTGCAAAAGGTTAGCAACAGCGGGTGGCAAAGAAGGAGGCATATCCTCAAATGAAAACAAAACCTCTTTGCAGACAATTGCATAACATTGAGTATTGTTTACATCTAGTTCAGCAATATCAATTTTATTTGCAAGCATACATGGACTCTTCAAACGAATTTCAGTAGCATGTGTAGAATCAGATTTAGTGTTCTTTGGTGGTATAAAATCTGCAGCAACAATCTGATTCTCACTTTTATTTTTCTCCTCAGTTTTAGCTCTACTAGCTCTAGCAAGATCATGTTTTAAAATCTGTTCGGGAATCATAGGTTTTAGACCAATTTTCTTTCCATCATGCATAAGAGAATAGTGATTAGTTTTGCCATTATGAACAGATTCTCTATCAAATTGCCATGGTCTACCAAGTAACAAAGAACAAGCTTGCATAGGTACAACATTACAATCAACAAAATCAGAATATGTACCAATAGTAAAATGCACGCGTACCGTTCTTGTTACCTTGATCTTGCGAGAACTCTCAAACCATTGGATGTAGTATGAATGTGGGCGTTGTCTTGTTGGAAGCGCAAGCTTCTCTATCATGTCAACACTGGCCAGATTATTACAACTCCCTCCATCAATGATGATCCGTATAGCTCTTTCCTTGACAACACCACGTGTTTGGAACAGGTTGTGGCGTTGATCTTGCTCAGATTTGCTCAATTGCACACTCAACACACGTTGTGTAATTAAACTCTTGTATTGATCAGCAGCTTCAGCTCCCATTACCTCTGGCTCTTCATCATCATCAGAATTGTCTCCATCTCGAGCAGAAATAAGGGCTAGTGTATCTTCATCGAAGTCACTCGCTGAATCGTATTCACCATCTTCTCGCACCATCATCACACGTTGTGTTGTGCACTGTCTCTCAATATGACCAAAACCCCAGCACTTGCGGCATTGTATATCCTTTGTCTTACCCGTGGAAGCCATAGAAGATGCACTACGAGCAGGAGCATTGGATGATGGTGGAGGAGCAGCTGGAAATCTTGTGGTGGCCTTGGATGTGGTAGTAGCTGGAGGCGAATCACGAGGAGGCGCTGATTGTCGGGATGTCCAAGTGGATGTGCGACCTGCAGAATTATTAGTCCTCCTCCATGGTGTTTGGCGATCCTGCATTTCACGTTCAGCTTTGCAAGCAAGATGAAACAAACGAGTGATAGAATTATATTCCTTATAATCTAATATGTGTTGAATGTCCTTGTTTAATCCACCAAAGAAACGTGCAAGTATTTGTTCATTAGATTCAACAAGACCACACCTAACCATCCCCGTTTGCAATTCCTGATAATACTCTTCGACAGAATTTTTCCCTTGCTCTAAGCGTGTCAGATTCTTTAGTAAATCACGTTGATAAGTGGGTGGTACAAAATGAACACGCATAGCAGTTTTTAAAGCAGTCCAAGTACTAGGAATAGTAGTAGGATTTAAACGACAATACTCAGACCACCAAAGGGAAGCAAATTTAGTAAATTCACATGTAGCAGCACTAACACGCATATTCTCAGGATATTTTAAGCATGCAAAACGTTGTTCTACTTCCATCTCCCATGTAAGATATGCATCAGGATTATATTTACCCTCAAAAGATGGAATATTTAATTTAAGCTTTGCAACATGATCATCATCATTACGTACCGGTGGGCGAGCGTTGCGGTAGTAATGTCGGGGACGACCAGCAGGTACCTGTGGAGGTTGTTCAACCTCCTCGTCAAACAGATCGTCGTCGTCGGGGTCGTAGTAGTACCCGTCGTCTGTCCCCAATGTCGCAGCAGCAGCCGCGGCGGAGGTCTGAGGAGCGTCAGCCGCAGCGGCAGCCGCCGGCGGTGCGGCGGGAGCCGAACCAGCAGTCCGACCCGTGATCATAATGCGCCGTGCGCCATGTGTGGGTGCGGGTGCGGGTGCGGGCAATAGGTTCAAAAGCTCCTTAAACCGCACGTCAAGCTTGGCGTTGAAGGATTTCTCGAGTCCATCGATCTTGTCCACGGCGTTGGTGAGCTTGGTGTCAAACTCCCCTAGGCGCGTATCCACGTCTTCAGCGCGACTGACCAAGAGCGCGGAGAAGTGGGCATGTAGTTCTTCGTTCGTCATGGTGGCAGGGTTCCGCGAAGTATCTGTCATGGTTAGTCCTTAAAAAGCACAGGTATATACTACAGGAATATGGTGGAAGTCACGCGTAATCCGTCAAGCAATATACGAAGCTCTTACAAGTTCTTACCAAACAGCAGGAAAAGGCGATGTGCAACCACGAGGATCAGTGGGTCCAGAGATTGAACCAAGCGATTACCAGGAGTCGAAACACCGCACGTGGAGAGTATCTGTGGAGCTCTGGGAAGGCTTAGCAAAGGGGTTAGCAATTATCAAAACAGCAATGCAAAAGTTGAAAGAATGCTCAACGACGGTACTGTGCTGGTCCTAGGCTAGACCGTACTAGAGACGCGAGCCTAGATCACCAACGATGTCACGACGCGACACAACAAGCACTGTATGATGATATAGCACCCTGAAAAGCGATCCGAGGTGCAGAAAATTACTAGGATGGCGAGTGTCTAGAACTGATCTACGGGGTCTAAAAAGAGGTTAGCCCCCAAAAATTTTTGTCGAAATTTTTTATTTTGCTCCGGAAAGCGCGCAGGCGCCAAAAAAATATCGCTATAACGGCCGATGGAGAAAAGTGATCCCCAAAGCCGAAAACCAGTATAGCCAGAATTTTTTTTTTTTTTGCTCTCCTGGACTTACGATCGGACTCTTAGCTCGACATGGACTTTAGCTGAACACGGAAACAACAAAGAAGGAAAGTCAAAAGAAATAACTAGGAAATAATGACTCAACTCGGACTCGTGCCGCGGCAGGAAAGGTGATCGGATCCGTGTCGCGGTAGGAAGGCGGTGGCGGAGTTTTAGGGTTTATGGTGGCAGGGTATATGGCGGCGGAATATGGTGGCGGTGATCGGCGAGTGTGGCGGTGACTAGTATGATTAGAACTCGAAACTCTAAGGGCGAGACACTAAGACCAGCAACTCGACGCGGCGATGTAGACACAAATTCAACAATGCAAAAACTGAAAAGATAATGCGATGCGTAGATTGGTTATGGGATGGATCTAAATTCTAACAGTGTTTTTGGCTTTTTCGTGGGTTATAGGTAAAAACAGATCTAATCTACGAAAAACAGTAAAATCTCACCAAGCAACCTGAAATCTGATACCACTTGATAGGGCAAAGGTGTCCGATCTTTCGATGAGATGGCGATAATCGATTTGGTGGAGTTCGGGCTTGACGATCCGACTACACGTGCGAGCACGAGCGCCAATGCAATCGCTAGGCCAATCTCCTGGAGGTTACCGATCCTGCGTGAACACGATCAGCCTGACCAGCGAGGGTCTTAATTCCTACCTGAAATCGAGAACAAGTAAGAACCAATATTGCAATCAAGATATTGCGGATTAAGAGGAAAGCTTTATTGAAAGAGGTGGGATCCTGAATAGGTGCGAAGTACAAGAGGCCTCTGCGACGCTCGAGCCTTGGCGAAGTTGTGACTATGGCTAACTTAATGTCTAAACAAAATCCGAGTCTAAAGGTTCGGCTATGGGGCGTATTTAAGGGCGAAAAGGTGGGGTTTCGGCCAGCCATGGAAGTGGTGGCCGAATCCAACCCTAAAAGTCCTTTTCCCCTCAAATACGGACTCTAAAAAGTGGCTAATTAAAATCCTGCGAAAATTACATGGGCCTAGCCCAAAATAAAGGTGTCGCAGCACCATATTATGCTATGGATGAATTCGTAAAGTATTGATCTTGAATATTTCGTCCAAGCCTTCTTTCTTCATTATGGTGGCCTCAAAGTTCTGAAATCTTCATCCGTGGCCTTCTCTTGGATCATCACATGCTTGCTGCCATCTCCATGCATGGCCATGCTCCAATGCTTGTCTCTCTCATCCATGCTTGGTCCATCATTCCTAAGAGTAAGAAATATATCTGATTTAGGCAGCATCATATTCTCATGTATGTAAGGAATAGTTCCAAGAAACGAAAGTACCTGATAGTTAAGTTGTTTGGCACGAGATCTTGTGATGGGTCCTTGTATGTGTGTTGCTGTAGGTACAACGGTTGTATCAATAGTAGGGATGTCCACATCAACTCAAGTATAGCAAACGGGATGCATATGCATGGTCAATGTGCATGGAAGTCGTTGCAATATCATCCAAATGTGGGAACTCAAAAACTCCATATAACATCTTATTGTGGCACTCAAAGCAATCGAATAGAAATTTTATCAACATCTTTGATGCAAAGCTTGGAGAATTTGGCAAAAACTCAAAAGGAAGCATATCCAAAACAAAAGTATTATGTTTGCAAACAAACCAAATGAAAGAGCAAGTGGTCCTTATGTTTGTTGCAACAACAAGACGAGATTCTTGGAAGCTCTCATGACAATACATGTTCTTAAAGGAATTGTGGTTGCACACAAAACATCGAGAAGGTAAATTGTTCAACATTTTTGTTGCAACACACAAAGCATCATTATCTAAAAACGAAGAAACATGAATGTCACAAGGGGAGATAATACCATCAACATGCTTGCAATCAAACCATAGGAAAGAGCAATTTGCCAACATGCAAGATGCAAAGCATGCAAAAGGTATCAGAGCTGGGTTCGATCTTGAACTCACTTGTGGGATGCTCTCAAGAGCTCTTTTTGTCAACTCGTGCTCAACCGAGGTTAACATGATAATGCGGGTACCTACACACATTAAACGAAAAAGGAAGAACGTGTGTGCATGGTAGAGATACACATCATCCATCATGACGTATCTCTTCTTGTGCACATCACCATTAATGTCAATTAAGTATGAAATAGATGCATGGTGAGTATGCAAGTGGGGAACATGCTTATCATGGCAATCATCAAAATCTCCAAAAATTGAGAAAGCTATGGGGGCCATCTCATTATAACGCATGTGGTCAACATTGTTGTAAGCATTCATCTTATGGCAAGCAACGGGAAAAATTGAATGACTAGCATGACAAAGCATGTCCATAGCAATTGGAGGATACACACAAGATGCATAGCATGGCATGTTTATGGCAATGATATCGCAATCAAACAATTCCACATGATCAATATTATGCAAAGGCAAATCATCACATGGGAAAGTGGATGAAGCATATGTAATGTCACAAGTATCATCCATAGCATGCATATCCTCACAATTCATCATGTCCACTAGTGGGATCATGGCATCATCAACACCCTTATTGTTACCTTGTTCATACCTCTCATATGAAGTGGGTGTTGTGGAAGTAGTGGCCTCCTTGTGGACGACTTCGTTTTCTTGAGGTAGCCATGGCGTAGCATCATCTTCGTGCACCATGTACATCTTATCCAATTGAGGCATCATTGCTTCATGGCTTGGCGCGTCTTCATCCATGGAACCTAGCACAACACAAGAGAACTGTTAAGGGGGTAACCCTTAGGTTGGCCCTATCTTTCACGAATTCCACGAGAAACGAGGGGAAAGCGGTGGTCGAGGGATGAAATTGAGGAAGGCGATGAAAACCACGAACACACACACACCAAAACACGATACACGCCTACCCCTCACGCCGGTGGCAACCGGTCCAACATAATCTCTAGGATCGGTGTTGGGCGAAGCTCGCTCTCCATGCCAACAACGGGGGATGAGGTGCTTGGTGAGATCTTGACGACTTGGGGGCGAGAAACTGAGAACCCAAGGCCTTGTACAACTTGAACGCACTAGGCAAGATCCAAGAGGGGGGTGGATAATCCGGTGCTCCTTGGTAGGAGCATGAGACCAATAGATATAAGTCCTCAAAGGGTTTCCTTAATATCTATTATTATCCAAGTCTAGGGTTTACAATAGAGGGTGGGGGCTATATATAGACCAACCACAAAAACAGGGGTAGTTTGGGAACAAATAGCGAAATATAGAGGGTTTACAAGGCGCTGGGCCGAATTAACACGTTCAGGCTTTTCCAGGTCCGGTAGTACCGGTCCAGCTCGACCGGTAGTACCGGTCATGCGGTAGTACCGCTTCCGGGCCGGTAGTACCGCTTGTCGTCCTGGGACTTGCGCTGGGGTCTTCTGTTGGTGGCGGTAGCAGGGGGCGGTAGTACCGGGGCCCGGTAGTACCGGTTCCGGGGCCGGTAGTACCGCCAGTGACAGAGAGCATTTGGGCAGCTCCGGAGCCTTTTGTTGTCGGCGGTAGCATTGGGCGGTAGTGCCACCCAGCGGTAGTACCGGTCGTCAGGTCCGGTAGTACCGCTGGCGATAGAGAGCACTTGGTCTCTTCTTCGAGTGCTCCTCCGTCCTGCGGGTTCTTCTCTTCGTACCTGATGATGCACAAGGTATGGGTATGAAGTAGCAGGCCATCCAAGGGTGTATCGAAGTCACACAAGGAGAGGAGCAAGTTCACCTTAGCTTGAAGGAGTTTGGCTCGGGCGCGAGTCATGGGTCCACTTGGGGAGCTTGTGGGAGAAGATGTAGTAGCGGTCGTAGGACGGGCTGCATCAGCTCCCCCCCTTGGGAAAGAGTCGTCCTCGACTCTTCAACCGTCTCAACTTCCTCTTCTCCATGGTAGGGTGAGAGGTCCTTGACATTGAATGTCGAGCTCACAAGATACTTGGAAGTTGGGATATCGATGACATAAGCGTTGTTGTTGATTCGCTTGAGCACTTTGAATGGTCCATCACCTCTAGGCTTTAGCTTGGAGTCGCGTTCCTTGGGGAAGCGGTCTTTACTTAAGTGTATCCACACAAGGTCGCCCTCTTCGAAGATTATCTCTTTCTTGTTCTTGTTTAGCCTTGATGCTTGGCGAAGGACTTGTTGCTCGATAGTAGCTCGTGTGTCCTCATGGAGTTTCTTCATTGTGTGGGCGCGCTTGACCACGTCCATATTGGCACGTTCATGAAGTGGTAGTGGAAGGATATCGAGCGCGGTGAGAGGCTCGAAGCCGTAGACGATCATGAACGGGCTCCTCATGGTGGTGGAGTGCTTGGCGCGGTTGTAGGCAAACTCGGCGTGTGGAATGCATTCCTCCCAGTCTTTAAGGTTCTTCTTTATCAACACCCGGAGGAGTGTGCCAAGACTTCGATTGACGACCTCGGTTTTTCCGTCGGTTTGAGGATGCGAGGCGGACGAGAAGAGGAGCTTGATGCCGAGCTTGGCCATGAGTGTCTTCCAGAAGTAGCTCATGAATTTTACGTCGCGGTCGGAGACGATTGTTCTTGGCACACCGTGTAGCCGAATTGTTTCCCTGAAAAACAAATTTGCTACATGTGAAGCATCATCGGTCTTATGGCACGGTATGAAATGTGCCATTTTGGAAAAGCGATCCACTACTACAAAAATGGAATCATGACCATGTTTAGATCTAGGCAAGCCTAACACAAAGTCCATGCTAATGTCCGACCAAGGTGCATGAGGAATAGGCAATGGCATATAAAAACCAAAGGGGTTGGACTTAGACTTAGCTTGGATACATGTAGTGCATCGTTGAACGTGGCGCTCCACGTCGCGCTTCATCTTTGGCCAAAAGTAGTGAGTGGAGAGCATGTCATATGTCTTGTCACGGCCAAAGTGGCCCATAAGGCCTCCACCATGGGACTCTTGAAGAAGAAAAATTTGGAGAGACGATTTCGGAATGCAAAGCTTGTTTTGTTTGAAAAGAAAACCCTTATGCAAATAGAAATCATCAATCCCTTTGTCTACAGAACATTGTGCAAATATTGGTCCAAAGAAAGGGTCGGACGCGTACAAAGATTTGATGTCATCAAGACCCAAGACATTTACTTCGAGTCGTGTAAGAAGGCTTGTGTTTTTGCGAGACAAGGCGTCCGCTACCACATTTTCTTTGCCCTTCTTGTATTTGACAATGTAAGGAAAAGACTCCATAAACTCAACCCATTTTGCGTGCCTTTTACTCAAGTTGGCTTGCCCTTAAGATACTTCAACGACTCATGGTCGGAATGGATGATAAATTCTTTGGGCCAAAGATAGTGTTGCCACACTTGAAGAACTCGAACCAAGGCAAAAATATCTTTGTCATAAATGGGATAATTTAGGCGTGCGCCATCAAGTTTCTCACTATGGTAAGCAATAGGACGCCCATTTTGCATAAGGACGCCACCAATGCCAATACCACTAGCGTCACATTCAATCTCAAAGGTTTTTGTGAAATCTGGTAATGCAAGAAGTGGTGCTTCGGTGAGCCTCTTTTTGAGCTCATCAAAAGCCTTTTGTTGTGCTTTTCCCCAAACGAACGTGGCATTTTTCTTGGTCAATTCGTTGAGGGGGCAAGCAATGGTAGAAAAATCTTTCACAAAGCGACGGTAAAAGCCAGCCAACCCATGAAAACTACGAAGTTCACTAACATTTGTTGGGATGGGCCAATCTCGTATGTCCTTGACTTTTGAGACATCCACTTCTATGCCATTAGAAGACACAACAAAACCAAGGAAAATCAGCTTGTCTTTTGCAAAAGTGCACTTTGGGAGATTAGCATAAAGATTTTCATGACAAAGGATTTGAAGGACCTCCTTAACATGAGTAACATGCTCCTCTAGTGACTTGCTATAGACTAGGATGTCATCAAAGTAAACAACTACACTCTTTCCAATGAGAGATCACAAAATATGGTTCATGAGGCGCATGAAGGTAGATGGGGCATTGGATAAGCCAAAGGGCATAACCAACCATTCATAGAGACCAAGCTTGGTCTTGAAGGCGGTTTTCCACTCATCACCTTTAGCCATGTGAATTTGATGGTAACAACTACGAAGACCAATTTTCGAAAATATAGTGGCTCCACATAACTCATCAAGCATGTCATCAAGACGCGGTATAGGATGTCGATAACGCACGGTGATAGCATTGATTGGACGGCAGTCCATGCATAACCGCAACGTATCATCCGTTTTTGGTACTAGGATCACGGGGACCGCGCTTGGGCTAGTGCTTACTTGGATCAAACCTTTGGAGACGAGTTGGTTGATTTGACGTTCGATCTCCTTCGTCTCTTCCGGGTTCGTGCGATACGCGGCGCGGTTTGGGAGTGGTGCGCCGGGTATGAGGTCGATGCGGTGCTCGATTCCACGAAGAGGAGGAAGGCCATGAGGAAGCTCTTCGGGAAATACATCTTGGAATTCCTGCAAAATAGCCATCAAAGAAGGAGGGACATTTGTCAAGTCGTTAGTTCCTTGCGCTAGTCGCTTGCATACAAGGACATAGTGCAAGATGGATGGGTTGTTCCGGACTTCTCTCATCTCACTTTTGGTGGCAAGAAGAACACTCTTAGTTTTTCCACTCGAGTTTGGCTTGTAGCTCTCACTCACTATGGTGTGGTTCTCTCGCTCACCACTCTTCTCACAAGGTGTTTTTGCGTATTGCGCCCTCGCTAAAGCCTTTACATTGTCTGCAATTATTTGGCTAGAAGTCATTGGTTGCAACACACAAGTTTTATCAAGCAATTTGAAGGTGTAAGTGTTTGAGTGACCATTATGCAAAGCACGCTTGTCATATTGCCATGGCCTTCCGAGCAACATATGGCAAACCGTCATTGGGACCACGTCACACTCGACCGTGTCCTTGTAGTGCCCAATTGAGAACGTCACCGAGACGGTGTGCATGATCTTCACGGATCCTTGGTCACTTAGCCATTGGATATGGTAGGGGTGTTTATGCGGGAGGAGGGTGAGGTTGAGTTTCTCACACAATTCCGTACTTGCAAGGTTGTGGCAACTCCCTCCATCGATGACAACTTTGATGGACTTCCCATTGATGCCCGCACGAGTTTGGAAGATGTTCGAGCGTTGGTCTTCATTTTCATTGGCTTGGGTAGTCAAGACCCTTGTGACCACAAGCGATGGACTTGCGTCATGCTCACACACGAGAAGTTCTTGGTCCTCTTCCGAATGTTGTCTTGCCATGGCCTCCTTGACCCTTGCGTCAAACTCTTCTTCACTCAAGTATTCTTCAACGTCGTTGTCATGGATGAACAAAACTTTCTTGTTTCCACATGCATTCGACTTGTGCCCTTTGCCTCCACACTTGTAGCATTCACCGGTGAATGGTTGATCATCCTTTGTGTGCTTGCCACTTGGGGGCTGTTTTCCTTGAGGGAGAGTTGCTTGAAGGGAAGCTTGGTGGTACTTGAGGAGCTTCCACTTGGTGTTGTTGGAGTAGTGGTTGATGCTTGCTTGTAGGTGAAGTACGTCTTTGGCTTGTTGTACTTGATGTCCTCTTGCACTTGACGCTCGGCCTTCGATGCGATGTGCACAAGCTCAACCATGGTGTTGTACCTTTGGAACTCGGTGATGCGCTTGATAGGATGGTTCAAGCCATTGAGGAAGCATGCCATTGTTTGCTCATCGCGCTCTTCAATGTTGGCACGGATCATGTTGAGCTCCACTTGCTTGAAGTACTCTTCCACGGTCTTTGTTCCTTGACTAAGCGTTTGAAGCTTGTTGAAGAGGTCACGCGTGTAGTGTGAAGGAACAAAGCGGGATCTCATATGGGCCTTCATGTCTTGCCAAGTTGCAATTGGAGGCTCTTCTTTTGCTTCGCGAGCGAGTTGGACTTGTTCCCACCAAAGGTTGGCATACTCATCAAACTCGAGGGATGCCATGGCCATCATCTTCTCATTGCTATAGTTGTGCATGCGGAAGATCTTGTCGACCTTGAGTTCCCACAAGAGATATTCCTCGGGCTCATTGGAACCGGTGAACTTTGGCATGGTGAACTTGAGCTTGCCGAAAGTTTCTTCTCCATTGCGGTTCCGGTTGCGGCGGTTGCCATGATTTGGGCGGTCATCATCATCATCCGAGCTCTCATGTCTTGCTTGGTGATTGTTGCGTTGCTCTTGCGGTTGTTGAGGTGCCGCGTTTGGTGGTTGAACTTGTTGTTGACGACGAGCTTGGGGAGCTTGCTCGTTTTGTTGACGCGGTTGAGGACGAGGAGGAGGTTGATGGTCCTCACGACGAGCTTGGGGAGCTTGCTCTTGTTCTTGTCGTGGTTGGTGCCGAGGAGCATTGGCTTGTGCCATGTGGCGAGGGGGACGTCGAGCCGCATGCGCAATGGGCTACTCTTCTTCTTCTTGGTGTAGGGGAGGCTCGTCATGACCATCATGTTGCCGACGTGGACGATCATGTCGATGATGACGCCTTGGAGGATCTTCGAGTGCTTCACGTCGACGGTGATCTTGTTCGTCCTCTTCGGATGCTTCACTTGTTGTTGAAGGTACATGTCGACGGCGATGGCCTTGGTGGTCCATGCGAGGTTGCTCTTGTTGAATCACAAGTGCCCTTGGTTGTGGCCGGTTCGCTTCGCGTCTTGGAGGTCTTGCGGAGAGGTCACCATCATAGCTTGACGTTGCGTCGTGACGCGGAGATGGTACCGCTTGCGAAGAGCTCATGGATTGAAGAACGGGTCCATCCCGGTGTCTTGAAGCGTGACGGCGAGGTGCACGTGATTCACTTGAGGAGTGCCGAGATGAGCTTGATTCGCGCGAGCGTGGACTTGCGAGTCCATCAATGAGGTGTTGAAGCTTCACATCCGTTGAGGCTAGTGCACGACCAAGAGCTTCATTTTGATGACCGAGGTTGTGTTGCATGGCATGCATTTGGCCACGGACTTCTTCGAAGCGGTTGTTGATGTTCTTGAATTCCACACGGGCCTCGCTAAATTGTTCATCTTGGCGCCGCTCGAGAGCTTCACAACGATAGTTGAATTCTCCTCGGACCTTCCAATGGTCCCATCTTGTCATGAATTGTGTGTCATCCTCCGGAGGTTGTGGTGGTTGGGATGGCTCTCCATGCCTGTCCATGATGCAAAGCCAACAAGGGTTGTATATGGAGAGAAAGGGTGTGGAGAGTTAGCCTTTTACCTCACCTTGGAGATTATATCAAACCAATTGCCACACAAAGGAGCGAAAAGCGTGCAAAGTGAAATTGCAAGAAACTCACACTCAAAGGCTTTTGGTGGAAGGTTAGGATTGTGGAAAACCAAACGAAACGATCCAAGCAAAAGGTTATTGTCTTACGTGGTAAAGAACCGAAGATCAAAAGCAAAAGGAAACGATCTACAAAAACACGGAAACACACACACACGTGGAGAAAAACGGGGTTAGCACGACTATGAAAATGAGCACAAAAGGTCCTAACGAAGACTACGCTCGGTTGTTGTGCCAACTCAAGGAGAGACCACAACTCGTTTGCCAAAAGAGGATAAGCAATAGATTTGTGCACTTGCCTCGGTGCGCTCTTTATTCTCTCTTGTTGGCTTACAAGCTTGGTACTCTCTTTGTATTGGGAGACTATGTATCTTTCTATGCTATCTTTTTTTTTTGATTATTTTCCTTTTTCTCCCTTGCTATGCTACTATGTTAGCTTTTGTATTTGGCCTCACACTCTCACTTTCCGAAGGCAAGTGCACAATGCTTAGACAAACACAAAATGAGTTGCTCTCATAGGATAGATACACACAAAGGAAGATATGGGGCTGTCAAGGTGGTGCAAGTTATACCTTTGGTATTGTTGACGACTTGCAACCGTTGGTGGGGGATGATGTTCGAGTGTCGCGGTGTCGTTGAGCGCGGGATGACGTTGATGCGGAAGCTTGTGTTAAGATGGCGACAAACACGCGAAACACGAACAAGCTAAAGGGAAAAAGTCAGCAAACGAAAATGAGGCGTCAAGAGGAAGGAAAAACCTTCTGTTGCTGGCGGTAGTACCGCTTGTTACGGGCGGTAGTACCGGACGGCGGTAGTACCGCTTGTTACGGGCGGTAGTACCGGACGGCGGTAGTACCGCTTGTTACGGGCGGTAGTACCGCTGGTGACAGAACACGAACGAAAACGAGATCCACTTGACACAAACCTCAAATCCGTGGGAAATCTGACCGAAAGGCTGGCTAGGAACAACAGGGGCTATAGATCGACTCCCAAAGCAACAGATCTATGGACCAAAACCACGAAAAACGCACCAAATCCAGAGATCGATCCGAAGGCAAATTGGGGCTCTTTTTGGTGGGATTTTCGATTTTAAGGCGGATAAAAGAAAAATTGGGGGGAAATTCGTGATCAACCGTGCTCTTGATACCAATATGTTAAGGGGGTAACCCTTGGCTTGGCCCGATCTTTCACGAATTCCACGAGAAACGAGGGGAAAGCGGTGGTCGAGGGATGAAATCGAGGAAGGCGATGAAAACCACGAACACACACACACACACCAAAACACGATACACGCCTACCCCTCACGCCGGTGGCAACCGGTCCAACATAATCTCCAGGATCGGTGTTGGGCGAAGCTCGCTCTCCACGCCAACAACGGGGGATGAGGTGCTTGGTGAGATCTTGACGACTTGGGGGCGAGAAACCGAGAACCCAAGGCCTTGTACAACTTGAACACACTAGGCAAGATCCAAGAGGAGGGTGGATAATCCGGTGCTCCTTGGTAGGAGCATGAGACCAATAGATATAAGTCCTCAAAGGGTTTCCTTAATATCTATTATTATCCAAGTCTAGGGTTTACAATAGAGGGTGGGGGCTATATATAGACCAACCACAAAAACAAGGGTAGTTTGGAAACAAATAGCGAAATATAGAGGGTTTACAAGGCGCTGGGCCGAATTAACACGTTCAGGCCTTTCCAGGTCCGGTAGTACCGGTCCAGCTCGACCGGTAGTACCGGTCATGCGGTAGTACCGCTTCCGGGCCGGTAGTACCGCTTGTCGTCCTGGGACTTGCGCTGGGGTCTTCTGTTGGTGGCGGTAGTACCGGGGCCCGGTAGTACCGGTTCCGGGGCCGGTAGTACCGCCAGTGACAAAGAGCATTTGGGCAGCTCCGGAGCCTTCTGTTGTCGGCGGTAGCATTGGGCGGTAGTGCCGCCCAGCGGTAGTACCGGTCGTCAGGTCCGGTAGTACCGCTGGCGACAGAGAGCACTTGGTCTCTTCTTCGGGTGCTCCTCCGTCCTGCGGGTTCTTCTCTTCGTACCTGATGGTGCACAAGGTATGGGTATGAAGTATGATGTGGACATCCTACTATTGATACAACCGTTGTACCTACAGCAACACACATACAAGGACCCATCACAAGATCTCGTGCCAAACAACTTAACTATCAGGTACTTTCGTTTCTTGGAACTATTCCTTACATACATGAGAATATGATGCTGCCTAAATCAGATACATTTCTTACTCTTAGGAATGATGGACCAAGCATGGATGAGAGGGACAAGCATTGGAGCATGGCCATGCATGGAGATGGCAGCAAGCATGTGATGATCCAAGAGAAGGCCACGGATGAAGATTTCAGAACTTTGAGGCCACCATAATGAAGAAAGAAGGCTTGGACGAAATATTCAAGATCAATACTTTACGAATTCGTCCATAGCATAATATGGTGCTGCGACACCTTTATTTTGGGCCAGGCCCATGTAATTTTCGCAGGATTTTAATTAGCCACTTTTTAGAGTCCGTATTTGAGGGGAAAAGGACTTTTAGGGTTGGATTCGGCCACCACTTCCTTGGCTGGCCGAAACCCCACCTTTTCGCCCTTAAATACGCCCCATAGCCGAACCTCTAGACTCGGATTTTGTTTAGACATTAAGTTAGCCATAGTCGCAACTTCGCCAAGGCTCGAGCGTCGCAGAGGCCTCTTGTACTTCGCACCTATTCAGGATCCCACCTCTTTCAATAAAGCTTTCCTCTTAATCCGCAATATCTTGATTGCAATATTGGTTCTTACTTGTTCTCGATTTCAGGTAGGAATTAAGACCCTCGCTGGTCAGGCTGATCGTGTTCACGCAGGATCGGTAACCTCCAGGAGATTGGCCTAGCGATTGCATTGGCGCTCGTGCTCGCACGTGTAGTCGGATCGTCAAGCCCGAACTCCACCAAATCGATTATCGCCATCTCATCGAAAGATCGGACACCTTTGCCCTATCAAAGTAGCAGGCCATCCAAGGGTGTATCGAAGTCACACAAGGAGAGGAGCGAGTTCACCTTAGCTTGAAGGAGTTTGGCTCGGGCGCGAGTCATGGGTCCACTTGGGGAGCTTGTGGGAGAAGATGTAGTAGCGGTCGTAGGACGGGCTGCATCAAGAACACACTAGAGGTAGAGGGTGAGTTGTTAGAATTCGACATGGTCTCACTTGACCTATCAACTACCACTCTCAACTCACTAGGAGTATCCCTCATGCCCTCCAAGTGGAAGCACTCAATCTCACATAAGGTGGAGTCACTCATGTCACTCTTGTTCTCACTCAAGTGGGCTAAGTGGCTCTCATACTCACATGGGATTGGCACCACATCATCACTCAAGCATATGGGGGTAGGCTCGGTTTCCTCAACTCCATGCGCCTCCTTTGGTGAAGGGAAAATCCCATGCTCACCATTCTTGACCTTGTCGCCTCCAAGGTTGGATGCCATAAGATGGGCATCATTTCTCTCCTCCATGGTCGAAGGGAAAATCACATGCTCGACCGTCATGTGGCCATCTCGTAGTAGTGGTGGAGGTAGGCTCATGGTATCCAACTTGGCGAAGTAGGCATCTACATTTTCCTCGTTCGCGAGGTCGTAGAAGTAAAGCGTCGGCTTCAAAGCTTGATGGTGTGCCCGATCTTCACGGATCTCGTGGTCAAATCGATGGGAAAGCGAGGGGAAAGGGAGAAGGTAGCGGAAGCGAACACACACCTCGCGAAGAACACGATGAACACACGCAAAACTCACACGATACAAGGCCGATTGCTCCCGAACGGCGGCCACCGGTCCGATAGAATCCTCGCAAGGAAAGATCGGTCAACGTGCTCCCTCAAATGCACATCGGAGAGGGAAGAACACCTTGAGGAGGGTCTTGACGACTTTGGGGCGAGAAACCGAGAACCCAAGGCCTTGTTCAACGATGGATGCGTGATGCAAAGTCCAATCGAGGTTGGTGACGATAGTCGGTCCCCTTGGTAAAGGGGATGAGGCAAAACTAGATATTCCACAATGGGGGTTGTCTTTAGTCTATCATCTATGCCTAAGGGATACATGAGGGGTGGGGCTCTATTTATAGGCCAGCCACTAAACAAGGGTAGTTTGGGGATAAACTAGGCGAATAGGTAAGTAAAGGGGGATACATGGGCTGTGGCCCAATAGGTGCACGCAGGCACATACATGACCGGTAGTACCGGACTTGGTACCGGTCATCACCGGTAGTACCGCTTTGGGACCGGTAGTACCGCTTGCGGGCGGTAGTACCGCAAGCCAGTACCGGGGCATCCAGTGGCGTTGGCGCAGGCTTCAGTACCGGGCGGTAGCAGGGGGCGGTAGTACCGCTGACCGGTAGTACCGGTTCCGCCGACCGGTAGTACCGCTTGAACCTGGCAGCTGCCGACATGTCTTCTTCCGTCTCCTCTTCCAAGCCTCCGTCTTGTCGGGCTTGATGCTCCGGGCTTCCTCCATGGCCTCCGTACTTGTCAATGTGAATCTATCATGCATATGTGACGGAGTATCAAGTAGCATACCATTCAATAGGGTAGGAAGGGGGCTCGCATAGAGGAACGGATTCACCTTTGGAGTCCATGACGACTTGGCGTAAGTTGGGGACCAAGATGTGGTAACGACCGTAGGTCGGGCTACATCAGCTCCCCCCTTCAAAAAGAGTCGTCCTCGACTCTACATGCTCATCAGAAAGTAGAAGCGGTCGAGAGACCTTCTTAATCCTGGGGTTCACCTTATAGTCGTCCTCGGGAAGATTGACTTGACAACACTTCAATGTTCCTTCACCTTCCTTGAAGCCTACAAAGCTCACAACAAAAGCAAAGCAACACTCAAAGCGTAGCCAATTCATGAAGATTATAGCATGAGTCCTCAAGTAGAAGGAAGTCACCTTAGCTTGTAGAGATAGCTCGATGAAGGGTAGCCATAGGTAAATCTCTTCGGTTCTTCTTGTCAACATATAGTCCATAGAGGTTGACGTGTATGCACTTGTACCTTCACACAACAAAGAGCAAGCAAAATATTTTCGTGCATGATAGAGGAGCATGTCAAATGTGGCATGTCCATTCTTGTTCACAACACGATTAGCACAACTCAAGTATAGCAAACGGGATGCATATGCATGGTCAATGTGCATGGAAGTCGTTGCAATATCATCCAAATGTGGGAACTCAAAAACTCCATATAACATCTTATTGTGGCACTCAAAGCAATCGGATAGAAATTTTATCAACATCTTTGATGCAAAGCTTGGAGAATTTGGCAAAAACTCAAAAGGAAGCATATCCAAAACAAAAGTATTATGTTTGCAAACAAACCAAATGAAAGAGCAAGTGGTCCTTATGTTTGTTGCAACAACAAGACGAGATTCTTGGAAGCTCTCATGACAATACATGTTCTTAAAGGAATTGTGGTTGCACACAAAACATCGAGAAGGTAAATTGTTCAACATTTTTGTTGCAACACACAAAGCATCATTATCTAAAAGCAAAGAAAGATGAATGTCACAAGGGGAGATAATACCATCAACATGCTTGCAATCAAACCATAGGAAAGAGCAATTTGCCAACATGCAAGATGCAAAGCATGCAAAAGGTATCAGAGCTGGGTTCGATCTTGAACTCACTTGTGGGATGCTCTCAAGAGCTCTTTTTGTCAACTCGTGCTCAACCGAGGTTGACATGATAATGCGGGTACCTACACACATTAAACGCAAAAGGAAGAACGTGTGTGCATGGTAGAGATACACATCATCCATCATGACGTATCTCTTCTTGTGCACATCACCATTAATGTCAATTAAGTATGAAATAGATGCATGGTGAGTATGCAAGTGGGGAACATGCTTATCATGGCAATCATCAAAATCTCCAAAAATTGAGAAAGCTATGGGGACCATCTCATTATAACGCATGTGGTCAACATTGTTGCAAGCATTCATCTTATGGCAAGCAACGGGAAAAATTGAATGACTAGCATGACAAAGCATGTCCATAGCAATTGGAGGATACACACAAGATGCATAGCATGGCATGTTTATGGCAATGATATCGCAATCAAACAATTCCACATGATCAATATTATGCAAAGGCAAATCATCACATGGGAAAGTGGATGAAGCATATGTAATGTCACAAGTATCATCCATAGCATGCATATCCTCACAATTCATCATGTCCACTAGTGGGATCATGGCATCATCAACACCCTTATTGTTACCTTGTTCATACCTCTCATATGAAGTGGGTGTTGTGGAAGTAGTGGCCTCCTTGTGGACGACTTCGTTTTCTTGATGTAGCCATGGCGTAGCATCATCTTCGTGCACCATGTACATATTCTCCAATTGAGGCATCATTGCTTCATGGCTTGGCGCGTCTTCATCCATGGAACCTAGCACAACACAAGAGAACACACTAGAGGTAGAGGGTGAGTTGTTAGAATTCGACATGGTCTCACTTGACCTATCAACTACCACTCTCAACTCACTAGGAGTATCGCTCATGCCCTCCAAGTGGAAGCACTCAATCTCACATAAGGTGGAGTCACTCATGTCACTCTTGTTCTCACTCAAGTGGGCTAAGTGGCTCTCATACTCACATGGGATTGGTACCACATCATCACTCAAGCATATGGGGGTAGGCTCGGTTTCCTCAACTCCATGCGCCTCCTTTGGTGAAGGGAAAATTCCATGCTCACCATTCTTGACCTTGTCGCCTCCAAGGTTGGATGCCATAAGATGGGCATCATTTCTCTCCTCCATGGTCGAAGGGAAAATCCCATGCTCGACCGTCTTGTGGCCATCTCGTAGTAGTGGTGGAGGTAGGCTCATGCTATCCAACTTGGCGAAGTAGGCGTCTACATTTTCCTCGTTCGCGAGGTCGTAGAAGTAAAGCGTCGGCTTTGAAGCTTGATGGCGTGGACGAAGGCTTGCTCTTGGTGCCATTTTGGTGGTGGCACAAGAAGTTGAAGGTGCCTTGTAATGGTGTCGACGGAGGTCATTGGTGTGCCTTGCCGATGGTTGATGTAGGTGGCGCACTTGGTCATCCATATGACGCTCAGGACGATGGCCCTTGACCTTGGCACTCTTCCTTGTAAGTTTTTCTAATGAGCGCAAAGCACCATTAGTCTTGGCGACCATCCTCATGTTTTTGTCTAAGTCGTTGTCCATGTCCTTCTTGAAGTTGTGGAGGTCGCTTTGGAACTTGTACATTTGATGATGGACCTTGGCGCACTCGAGTTGGAGGCTCCGTCTTGATCGGTGCGACGTGAGGAGCTTCGCGTTGTCGTTCTTGAAGTCGTCCATGCTTGGGGAGTCATTGTTGTTGTAGTACTCCATATCACCCAAGCATGTGGAGCCATTGTCGGTGTAGTGCTCCATCATGTTGTCCATGCTTGTGGAGACATATGCATGGTGGCTCATCATGGATTCTTCATGGAAATCATTCTCGGTCCCGGAGTCCCTAGACATGCTTCACAAGACCAAGTGTTGTATATGGAAGTGGTAGAGGGTGTTAGGGATACAACGTCAAACCTTACTTTACCTTGGAAGATCGTATCGTACAAGTGGCCACACTTGAGAGCAATAAACCAAGCAAAGTGAAGTTCACGCGGAACACCAAAACCAACTACGAACCAAAAAACACACACACACACAAGGCCTATGGTGGATAGGTATGGAAAGTGGCATGTCAAGGACCAATCCGAAATCAAGATGTTGTAATGGCAAGTAAAGAACCACAATGATCACAAAGCAAACAAGTTAATCCACAAGATAGGAAATATGTACAAGGAAACACACACGGAGGGATAAATGGGACTTGTGCGATGGAGAAAGTGAGCTAAGAACCAAATGATTACCTAGCGAAGACTATAAGCTCATGCCACACAAGTATAAGGAGAGACGCTAGTTCGATTGCACAAAATTGGTGGGCTACAAGATATGCACAATAAGTACCACCTATATGATGTTCATCGAGCTTGCGCTTCCTATTCTATGAGGCACATGTATATTTCTTTCTTTTTCTCTTTTCATTTTTTCTATTTTTTTCTTTTTGTATCACTCTTTTTCTTTTTATTTCTTTTGCACTTGCTTCTTCCTTGTGCCAACAGCTATACAAGATAACTATATGAGATAGCGCTCACAATGTTTGCTCGGAATTCTACAAGGTATCAAATGTGCATAGCCCAAGCAATCATAAGAGGAACTAGTCTCAATAGGTGTTTGTTGCTCACAAAGATAGTGAGGTTCACAAAGGAATGCAAGTGGGGAGAAGTCGCGGAATGTTTATACCTTTCGTCGACGATCTTCACCCTTTATTGTTGGATTCCGCCTTGCTCACGGAATTTGGATGGTGTATATAGCATGAACCACGTGTATGATGATGTAGAGCTCCTTCTCCTCTTCGAAACGAGCTAAAGAACACCAAAATCCGAGTTCGAATGCAAAAGTTATGCTCAAAACGGTGAGAGGCTGAAATCTGGAACTTGCTGTTTTTGATCAGTATAGGGCGGTAGTACCGGATTTTTGAGCCCGGTAGTACCAGTCAAGTGCGGTAGTACCGGATTTTGGACCCGGTAGTACCGCTTGGACCTGGGACGCCTAGATTTGACGCGTTTTCGCAATTTTGGGGTGATTTGGGCGGAAAATCTTCAAGAAAAGCACCAAATCGAAGGGGGAAAACAAGGAATTAGGCCATGGGAACGCAAAGGAAGGTAGATCAACAAGTTTAGCAAGCAATCCACGGATCAAAACCTACCAAAACGCAATCAAATCACTGATCGATCCAAAACACGAATTGGGGCTGTTTTTGGTGAAATTTTCGAATTTATGGGGAAAAGACCAAATCGATGAGAAATCCGTGGCAACCAAAAGCTGCTGATACCAGATGATGGAGGGGTTAACCTCTTGGGTGCTCGATCTTCACGGATCTCGTGGTCATATCGATGGGAAAGCGAGGGGAAAGGGAGAAGGTAGCGGAAGCGAACACACACCTCGCGAAGAACACAATGAACACACGCAAAACTCACACGATACAAGGCCGATTGCTCCCGAACGATGGCCACCGGTCCGATAGAATCCTCGCAAGGAAAGATCGGTCAACGTGCTCCCTCAAATCCACATCGGAGAGGGAAGAACACCTTGAGGAGGGTCTTGACGACTTGGGGGCGAGAAACCGAGAACCCAAGGCCTTGTTCAACGATGGATGCGTGATGCAAAGTCCAATCGAGGTTGGTGACGATAGTCGGTCCCCTTGGTAAAGGGGATGAGGCAAAACTAGAGATTCCACAATGGGGGTTGTCTTTAGTCTATCATCTATGCCTAAGGGATACATGAGGGGTGGGGGCTCTATTTATAGGCCAGCCACTAAACAAGGGTAGTTTGGGGATAAACTAGGCGAATAGGTAAGTAAAGGGGGATACATGGGCTGTGGCCCAATAGGTGCGCGCAGGCACATACATGACCGGTAGTACCGGACTTGGTACCGGTCATCACCGGTAGTACCGCTTTGGGACCGGTAGTACCGCTTGCGGGCGGTAGTACCGCAAGCCAGTACCGGGGCATCCAGTGGCGATGGCGCAGGCTTCAGTACCGGGCGGTAGCAGGGGGCGGTAGTACCGCTGACCGGTAGTACCTCTTGAACCTGGCAGCTGCCGACATGTCTTCTTCCGTCTCCTCTTCCAAGCCTCCGTCTTGTCAGGCTTGATGCTCCGGGCTTCCTCCATGGCCTCCGTACTTGTCAATGTGAACCTATCATGCATATGTGACGGAGTATGAAGTAGCATACCATTCAATAGGGTAGGAAGGGGGCTCGCATAGAGGAACGGATTCACCTTTGGAGTCCATGACTACTTGGCGTAAGTTGGAGACCAAGATGTGGTAACGACTGTAGGTCGGGCTACATCAGCTACCCCCCTTCAAAAAGAGTCGTCCTCGACTATACATGCTCATCACAAAGTAGAAGCGGTCGAGAGACCTTCTTGATCCTGGGGTTCACCTTATAGTCGTCCTCGGGAAGATTGACTTGACAACACTTCAATGTTCCTTCACCTTCCTTGAAGCCTACAAAGCTCACAACAAAAGCAAAGCAACACTCAAAGCGTAGCCAATTCATGAAGATTATAGCATGAGTCCTCAAGTAGAAGGAAGTCACCTTAGCTTGTAGAGATAGCTCGATGAAGGGTAGCCATAGGTAACTCTCTTCGGTTCTTCTTGTCAACATATAGTCCATAGAGGTTGACGTGTATGCACCTGTACCTTCACACAACAAAGACCAAGCAAAATATTTTCGTGCGTGATAGAGGAGCATGTCAAATGTGCCATGTCCATTCTTGTTCACAACACGATTAACACAACTCAAGTATAGCAAACGGGATGCATATGCATGGTCAATGTGCATGGAAGTCGTTGCAATATCATCCAAATGTGGGAACTCAAAAACTCCATATAACATCTTATTGTGGCACTCAAAGCAATCGAATAGAAATTTTATCAACATCTTTGATGCAAAGCTTGGAGAATTTGGGAAAAACTCAAAAGGAAGCATATCCAAAACAAAAGTATTATGTTTGCAAACAAACCAAATGAAAGAGCAAGTGGTCCTTATGTTTGTTGCAACAACAAGACGAGATTCTTGGAAGCTCTCATGACAATACATGTTCTTAAAGGAATTGTGGTTGCACACAAAACATCGAGAAGGTAAATTGTTCAACATTTTTGTTGCAACACACAAAGCATCATTATCTAAAAGCGAAGAAACATGAATGTCACAAGGGGAGATAATACCATCAACATGCTTGCAATCAAACCATAGGAAAGAGCAATTTGCCAACATGCAAGATGCAAAGCATGCAAAAGGTATCAGAGCTGGGTTCGATCTTGAACTCACTTGTGGGATGCTCTCAAGAGCTCTTTTTGTCAACTCGTGCTCAACCGAGGTTGACATGATAATGCGGGTACCTACACACATTAAACGCGAAAGGAAGAACGTGTGTGCATGGTAGAGATACACATCATCCATCATGACGTATCTCTTCTTGTGCACATCACCATTAATGTCAATTAAGTATGAAATAGATGCATGGTGAGTATGCAAGTGGGGAACATGCTTATCATGGCAATCATCAAAATCTCCAAAAATTGAGAAAGCTATGGGGGCCATCTCATTATAACGCATGTGGTCAACATTGTTGCAAGCATTCATCTTATGGCAAGCAACGGGAAAAATTGAATGACTAGCATGACAAAGCATGTCTATAGCAATTGGAGGATACACACAAGATGCATAGCATGGCATGTTTATGGCAATGATATCGCAATCAAACAATTCCACATGATCAATATTATGCAAAGGCAAATCATCACATGGGAAAGTGGATGAAGCATATGTAATGTCACAAGTATCATCCATAGCATGCATATCCTCACAATTCATCATGTCCACTAGTGGGATCATGGCATCATCAACACCCTTATTGTTACCTTGTTCATACCTCTCATATGAAGTGGGTGTTGTGGAAGTAGTGGCCTCCTTGTGGACGACTTCATTTTCTTGATGTAGCCATGGCGTAGCATCATCTTCGTGCACCATGTACATCTTCTCCAATTGAGGCATCATTGCTTCATGGCTTGGCGCGTCTTCATCCATGGAACCTAGCACAACACAAGAGAACACACTAGAGGTAGAGGGTGAGTTGTTAGAATTCGACATGGTCTCACTTGACCTATCAACTACCACTCTCAACTCACTAGGAGTATCGCTCATGCCCTCCAAGTGGAAGCACTCAATCTCACATAAGGTGGAGTCACTCATGTCACTCTTGTTCTCACTCAAGTGGGCTAAGTGGCTCTCATACTCACATGGGATTGGTACCACATCATCACTCAAGCATATGGGGGTAGGCTTGGTTTCCTCAACTCCATGCGCCTCCTTTGGTGAAGGGAAAATCCTATGCTCACCATTCTTGACCTTGTCGCCTCCAAGGTTGGATGCCATAAGATGGGCATCATTTCTCTCCTCCATGGTCGAAGGGAAAATCCCATGCTCGACCGTCTTGTGGCCATCTCGTAGTAGTGGTGGAGGTAGGCTCATGCTATCCAACTTGGCGAAGTAGGCGTCTACATTTTCCTCGTTCGGGAGGTCGTAGAAGTCAAGCGTCGGCTTTGAAGCTTGATGGCGTGGACGAAGGCTTGCTCTTGGTGCCATTTTGGTGGTGGCACAAGAAGTTGAAGGTGCCTTGTGATGGTGTCGACAGAGGTCATTGGTGTGCCTTGCCGATGGTTGATGTAGGTGGCGCACTTGGTCATCCATATGACGCTCAGGACGATGGCCCTTGACCTTGGCACTCTTCCTTGTAAGTTTATATAATGAGCGCAAAGCACCATTAGTCTTGGCGACCATCCTCATGTTTTTGTCTAAGTCGTTGTCCATGTCCTTCTTGAAGTTGTGGAGGTCGCTTTGGAACTTGTCCATTTGATGATGGACCTTGGCGCACTCGAGTTGGAGGCTCCGTCTTGATCGGTGCGACGTGAGGAGCTTCACGTTGTCGTTCTTGAAGTCGTCCATGCTTGGGGAGTCATTGTTGTTGTAGTACTCCATATCACCCAAGCATGTGGAGCCATTGTCGGTGTAGTGCTCCATCATGTTGTCCATGCTTGTGGAGACATATGCATGGTGTCTCATCATGGATTCTTCATGGAAATCATTCTCGGTCCCGGAGTCCCTAGACATGCTTCACAAGACCAAGTGTTGTATATGGAAGTGGTAGAGGGTGTTAGGGATACAACGTCAAACCTTACTTTACCTTGGAAGATCGTATCGTACAAGTGTCCACACTTGAGAGCAATAAACCAAGCAAAGTGAAGTTCACGCGGAACACCAAAACCAACTACGAACCAAAAAACACACACACACAAGGCCTATGGTGGATAGGTATGGAAAGTGGCATGTCAAGGACCAATCCGAAATCAAGATGTTGTAATGGCAAGTAAAGAACCACAATGATCACAAAGCAAACAAGTTAATCCACAAGATAGGAAATATGTACAAGGAAACACACAAGGAGGGATAAATGGGACTTGTGCGACGGAGAAAGTGAGCTAAGAACCAAATGATTACCTAGCGAAGACTATAAGCTCATGCCACACAAGTATAAGGAGAGACGCTAGTTCGATTGCACAAAATTGGTGGGCTACAAGATATGCACAATAAGTACCACCTATATGATGTTCATCGAGCTTGCGCTTCCTATTCTCTGAGGCACATGTATATTTCTTTCTTTTTCTCTTTTCCTTTTTTCTATTTTTTTTCTTTTTGTATCACTCTTTTTCTTTTTATTTCTTTTGCACTTGCTTCTTCCTTGTGCCAACAGCTATACAAGATAACTATATGAGATAGCGCTCACAACGTTTGCTCGGAATTCTACAAGGTATCAAATGTGCATAGCCCAAGCAATCATAAGAGGAACTAGTCTCAATAGGTGTTTGTTGCTCACAAAGATAGTGAGGTTCATAAAGGAATGCAAGTGGGGAGAAGTCGCGGAATGTTTATACCTTTCGTCGACGATCTTCACCCTTTGTTGTTGGATTCCGCCTTGCTCATGGAATTTGGATGGAGTAGATAGCATGAACCACGTGGATGATGATGTAGAGCTCCTTCTCCTCTTCGAAACGAGCTAAAGAACACCAAAATCCGAGTTCGAATGCAAAAGTTATGCTCAAAACGGTGAGAGGCTGAAATCTGGAACTTACTGTTTTTGATCAGTATAGGGCGGTAGTACCGGATTTTTGAGCCCGGTAGTACCGGTTAAGTGCGTTAGTACCGGATTTTGGACCCGGTAGTACCGCTTGGACCTGGGACGCCCAGATTTGACGCGTTTTCGCAATTTTGGGGTGATTTGGGCGGAAAATCTTCAAGAAAAGCACCAAATCGAAGGGGGAAAACAAGGAATTAGGCCATGGGAACGCAAAGGAAGGTAGATCAACAAGTTTAGCAAGCAATCCACGGATCAAAACCTACCAAAACGCACTCAAATCATAGATCGATCCAAACCAAGAATTGGGGCTATTTTTGGTGGAATTTTCGAATTTATGGGGAAAAGACCAAATCGATGAGAAATCCGTGGCAACCAAAATCTGCTGATACCAGATGATGGAGGGGTTAACCTCTTGGGTGCCCGATCTTCACGGATCTCGTGGTCAAATCGATGGGAAAGCGAGGGAAAAGGGAGAAGGTAGCGGAAGCGAACACACACCTCGCGAAGAACACGATGAACACACGCAAAACTCACACGATACAAGGCCGATTGCTCCCGAACGGCGGCCACCGGTCCGATAGAATCCTCGCAAGGAAAGATCGGTCAACGTGCTCCCTCAAATCCACATCGGAGAGGGAAGAACACCTTGAGGAGGGTCTTGACGACTTGGGGGCGAGAAACCGAGAACCCAAGGCCTTGTTCGACGATGGATGCGTGATGCAAAGTCCAATCGAGGTTGGTGACGATAGTCGGTCCCCTTGGTAAAGGGGATGAGGCAAAACTAGAGATTCCACAATGGGGGTTGTCTTTAGTCTATCATCTATGCCTAAGGGATACATGAGGGGTGGGGGCTCTATTTATAGGCCAGCCACTAAACAAGGGTAGTTTGGGGATAAACTAGGCGAATAGGTAAGTAAAGGGGGATACATGGGCTGTGGCCCAACAGGTGCGCGCAGGCACATACATGACCGGTAGTACCGGACTTGGGACCGGTAGTACCGGTCATCACCGGTAGTACCTCTTTGGGACCGGTAGTACTGGTTGCAGGCGGTAGTACCGCAAGCCAGTACCGGGGCATCCAGTGGCGATGGCGCAGGCTTCAGTACCGGGCGGTAGCAGGGGGCGGTAGTACCGCTGACCGGTAGTACCGGTTCCGCCGACCGGTAGTACCGCTTGAACCTGGCAGCTGCCGACATGTCTTCTTGCGTCTCCTCTTCCAAGCCTCCGTCTTGTCGGTCTTGATGCTCCGGGCTTTCTCCCTGGCCTCCGTACTTGTCAATGTGAACCTATCATGCATATGTGACGGAGTATGAAGTAGCATACCATTCAATAGGGTAGGAAGGGGGCTCGCATAGAGGAACGGATTCACCTTTGGAGTCCATGACGACTTGGCGTAAGTTGGGGACCAAGATGTGGTAACGACCGTAGGTCGGGCTACATCAGATCATCTCGTTCCAGTTCTGTGTCAAGCGGTACTACCGGTCGTGCAAGCGTTACTACCGCAAGTAACCGGTACTACCGGTAGTACAAGCGGTACTACTGCTCACCGGTACTACCGGTTGTGGCAAGCGGTACTACCGCTCGACTCTGACTGTGATTCCTGCCCTTGGACACCTCAATTTCGTTTGCTGACTTTTTCCACCTCGCTTGTTCGTGTTTCGCGTGTTTGTCGCCATTTTCACAACAGCTTCCGCATCAAGGTCACCACGCGCTCAACGACACCGCGACACTCAAACATCATCCCCCACCAACGGTTGCAAGTCGTCAACAATACCAAAGGTATAACTTGCACCACCTTGACAGCCCAATATCTTCCTTTGTGTGTATCTATCCTATGAGAGCAACTCATTTTGTGTTTGTCTAAGCATTGTGCACTTGCCTTCGGAAAGTGAGTGTGTGAGGCCAAATACAAAAGCTAACATAGTAGCATAGCAAGGGAGAAAAGAAAAAGAATCAAAAAAAAGAAAAGAAAAAGATAGATAGAAAGAAAGATACATAGTCTCCCAATACAAAGAGAATACCAAGATTGTAAGCCAACAAAAGAGAAGAAAGAGCGCACCGATGCAAGTGCACAAATCTATTGCTTATCCTCTTTTGGCAAACGAGTTGTGGTCTCTCCTTGAGTTGGCACGACAACCGAGCGTAGTCTTCGTTAGTACCTTTTGTGCTCATTTTCATAGTCGTGCTAACCCCGTTTTTCTCCACGTGTGTGTTTTCCGTGTTTTGTAGATCGTATCCTTTTGCTTTGATCTTTGGTTCTTTACCACGTAGGACAATAGCCTTTTGCTTGGATCGTTTCGTTTGGTTTTCCACAACCCTAACCTTCCACCAAAAGATTTTGTGAGTTGTAGCATCTTTGTGTGTGAGTTTCTTGCCCATTTCACTTTGCACGCTTTTCGATCATTTGTGTGGCAATTGGTTTGATATAATCTCCAAGGTGAGGTAAAAGGCTAACTCTCCACACCCTTTGATGTGGACATCCCTACTATTGATACAACCGTTGTACCCACAGCAACACACATACAAGGACCCATCACAAGATCTCGTGCCAAACAACTTAACTATCAGGTACTTTCGTTTCTTGGAACTATTCCTTACATACATGAGAATATGATGCTGCCTAAATCAGATACATTTCTTACTCTTAGGAATAATGGACCAGCATGGATGAGAGGGACAAGCATTGGAGCATGGCCATGCCATGGAGATGGCAGCAAGCATGTGATGATCCAAGAGAAGGCCACGGATGAAGATTTCAGAACTTTGAGGCCACCATAATGAAGATAGAAGGCTTGGACGAAATATTAAAGATCAATACTTTACGAATTCGTCCATAGCATAATATGGTGCTGCGACACCTTTATTTTGGGCCAGGCCCATGTAATTTTCGCAGGATTTTAATTAGCCACTTTTTAGAGTCCGTATTTAAGGGGAAAAGGACTTTTAGGGTTGGATTCGGCCACCACTTCCATGGCTGGCCGAAACCCCACCTTTTCGCCCTTTAATACGCCCCATAGCCGAACCTCTAGACTCGGATTTTGTTTAGACATTAAGTTAGCCATAGTCGCAACTTCGCCAAGGCTCGAGCGTCGCAGAGGCCTCTTGTACTTCGCACCTATTCAGGATCCCACCTCTTTCAATAAAGCTTTCCTCTAATCCGCAATATCTTGATTGCAATATTGGTTCTTACTTGTTCTCGATTTCAGGTAGGAATTAAGACCCTCGCTGGTCAGGCTGATCGTGTTCACGCAGGATCGGTAACCTCCAGGAGATGGCCTAGCGATTGCATTGGCGCTCGTGCTCGCACGTGTAGTCGGATCGTCAAGCCCGAACTCCACCAATCGATTATCGCCATCTCATCGAAAGATCGGACACCTTTGCCCTATCAAGTGGTATCAGATTTCAGGTTGCTCGGTGAGATTTTACTGTTTTTCATAGATTAGATCTGTTTTTACCTATAACCCACGAAAAAGCCAAAAAACACAGTTAGAGTTTAGATCCATCCATAACCAATCTACGCCTCGCATTATCTTTTCAGTTTTTGCATTGTTGAATTTGT